>BQNB010076436.1:7554-31161 GCA_026074375.1 Tanacetum coccineum
CATGAACGAATTACACGAACCCACCGTCTACTTAGTATGCCACTAGAGCAACGCACATGTAAGGTAGTATGAAGACTATTACACGGCCCCTAGGAGTACACTAAGTGCATGTGAAATATATTAAGAGTGGATCAACCATATTAGGATGCAAGGTAGTATGAAGACTATTACTCGATGGTATCCTTTCTACACAATCACGTTTCCCAAGACATATCAACAACGATGCAGACTAAAGCTGGTTTTCTAAGACCTAACGTACACATCCATCACAAGAAGCAACACCACTAAGATCTACATTCTAGGTTTCATACAATCATAAATAAACATAATAGGAGGTTTAGCCAAGCATGTTAAAGATAAAGCAAGAACAATAAATCAACAGCACATTGACATATTGAATGATTAAGTAAACCTTACTTGATTAAAACATGAATTAGAAGATGTACAATAGGGTTTTTAGGCCCTAAAATCGTCTCCTACAGCTGCTAAACGAACTAGGGTTCGTACCCTCTTTTTATTCTAAAGTTACACACTCAAAACCCTAAATTCGGGTTTGTATATATAGGAAAAACGTTGTGACGGTGTCGCGTTTTAATCGTAACGCCATTATGAATAGAATATTCTAGATATTGGGCTAGGTCATGTACTTGTGACGCCATCTTGAGATTTGGCGACGCCGTCTTGATCTCCGTGGTGACGGTGTCACGTTATATTTGTGACGCGGTCTCTAGCCACTATAGAGACATTCTTGATAGATGTTGGTGTAGGTTTGTAGTCTTGTCCATTTCTTCTCCAAATGAGCCTAAGTCACGTGTAATTCTTCCAAATGTCTTCCAAATGCGAAATACCTGAAAAAGGAACGATTAAGTACCTATTTTGGGCATAAATGCATGATTTTGGGGGTTAAACGACCTCGAAAAAGTGTATAAAATGACATATCATCATGTTCCCTGTGTATGCAAGTTCATGTTTCATGATAGAGTTATAAGCTTTTTGAGACATAATGTTGAAAGGAGAATGTGGCTCAATGTAAGGATCAAAGTTTACAAACCCTATTTTGCAAGTGATTTGAAGGTTATAAGGGCTATGGAGATGGATTTAATTGCTACTGCTTAAGAACTCGGGTTTAACAGGAAATTTAGTTGCCGCGTTGGTCAAGTCCCTGAAATCCAGGTTATCCCATACGTCATCCATCTCGACAAAGTCATCCATACGTATGCTCGAATTACTATTGGGATTACAAAACATTTCACTAGAAACATCATTAAGCCTAGCTGACCCTGGAGGTGAAAGGAACATTGTATCATAATTTTCCAAGTTAGGCGATAAGTCATTATCGTTTGGGAAAATGCCTAAATCATCATCACTTCTAAGCAACTCTTCTAGGTCTCTATGCTCATCAAGCTTGTTGACTTCTAACAAATTATTTATAACACAAACCGATGAAATTACGGATGGGGATTCTCTTTCATTGATGTCGAAAGTAATTTGTTCAGTCCCTACTTCTAAAGATATCTTTTTACCGAAAACATCAATCCTGGCGTGAGCAGTAGCAAGCATAGGTCTCCCTAGGATTATTGGGACTTTATCATCCTCAACTATATCAAGAATGATGAAATTAATAGGAAATATAAATTTATTAATTTTTACCAGCACATTTTCAACTATTCCCTTTAGCGATTGCATGGATCTATCAGCCATTTCTATAATCATATTGATTGGTTTAGTATTCCCAAGTCCCAGCCGTTTAAACAAGGAAAAAGGCATAATACTGATGCTTTTCCCCAGATCGGCTAATGCATTGCTTACCTTTCATTCCCTATCTCCTACAATGATTTGTAGCCTACTGTGACTTTTTTGAAAAAATAATTTCAAGTGGACTCATTTTTAAAAATCCATTCTTTGCTAAGTTATTCATATTCGGATCTGATCGTAACAATGTAAAGTTGCACTTAGTCCTGGACCCATTTGGACAATTGGGAAAACTTTTACTCAAAATTCCACAAATTAATATATCATCATGAACGGACTACAGTAAGAGTTTCTGTTTATTTAAAACAAAGTTTTGATACGGTTTTTGATCATTATACACAATCAAAATTGACACGGAATTTATTGTTTCGACCACTTTTCTTGCGGAAATTACTTAACTAACTTCCCTATCTCAAAACCTTTCGGGGCCAGACTTTTTGCAAACTAGACTCTCTGAACTTAATATTAGGCTTAATAAAATTGATAATTGCTATTTTTATGACCGAGTTATGATTCGTATAAGATGACCTTTCAAAACTGTCAGCTTTTAAATTCAGAATTTACAAACCCTAAACCCTAATTACACATGCTTAACAACACCAATCATATTCAAAAATGATTTTTAAAGATCAAAACCTAATTTTTAAGTTCTTATATAAAACCCTAATGATCCTCACAATATTTTACATGTTTTAATGAAAACTAAAAACAATTAGAGTTTTTAAAACATAATTGATCCTTAATTCCTGTATCCTTAACATCACCAAATTGATCTTGAATAAAAAAAATCTTTTTTTTCTTCTGCTCTTAGGTTCGTTCGGTTTTTTAAAAAAATAGGGGTGATGAGTTTGTATTTATAGTGACGAAAAAGAGATTTAGATAATTACCAAATTAGAATCCCACTTTTACTAAAATTAGTTTTCCTTTTTTTTCTCTTAAACCGGCCGAACAGCCTTATTATTATTATTATTTTTTATTTAATTATTATTTACACAAAAACCCTTTAATTTTGTTATTTTTATAAAACCTTTATTTATTTAGACATCCTTCTAAATAAAACTAGTTTTAAATACCTAAAAATAAATTCAATTTCATACTTACTTTCTCCAACTTAACATAATACTATAAATTCATGAATAAAATTTGTATAAACAAATTTTCTATCTTCGCGAATTCCTATATCTAAGTACGTTATACATTTACTATACATATAAATACGTACACACATAAATTTTACCTTCATTTCATAGTCATAAAATGTGAATCAAAATGTAAACAACTTAAACTTCTATCACTGGGAGACGATCTCCATGGATTGTACCAACTACACAAGATCACATAAACAATAATTACTATAACACATAATGAAAACTCAAATCAATACTAACGTTCTTGACTAACATGCTCAAATGCACAGTTGTCACTGTTCACCTCCTTAGGAAATCTCGTACCGAGATTTAATTATAGGTTCACTCTCATCAAAAAACAATTTCGGATTACTTAGCTTTCATATGGTCCTCACGTGCCGACGTGAAACTTAGGCCACACTTTGTATCTCATTTAACTTTCATGATACACTAATACCCACTGCTTACAACTTCGCTTTGCCCACATAACCAAGGGTACTAATAGGATTCCATACAATCTAAGCCAAATCAACTATCTCAACTACCTTATGACATCGACTCCATCTTCGAGGAAACTCGTCAAAAAAAACCTTAAGTTGTGGAAACATCGTCATCATAAACCTAACCCCGCAAATCATCAATCAAGAACTGTCTTTGGAACTTAAGTTATGAGTAGTTACAAAGTTAATGTTTTTTAAGTATAGATCGACTTCGAGTTTATGCAAAATATAACATTAACCAAACCACCTCAGAACATTCAAGGGTGCACTAAAGTCTACCAGTAACCCTATGTACCCAACTTTAATTAGTACTTCCAATGATAGCTTTCTCAACGAGCAAATGTGGATACTTAGTTTTTATGAAATCCTTATGGTCTCGCTTCGAGTTCCATTGTACTTAACTATTGGAATCCTACTACGCTTCAAACTTTTAACCTCACGATCGATAATCTCAACAGGTTCTTTAACAAATGATAGAGTTTTGTCTACCTTAATTTCTTCTTAGGCACATGCAAGTTAGCCATTCGCCCAAACACTTTTTCAAATTTGTCACATGGAATATGTGTGCACCTCATCAATTTCCTTAAAGCAACCTTAACCTATAAGCTACTGCCTAATCCTTTCAAAGGATTTACACAAATGGCTCCTACATACTTGGTCGCCAACTTACCTTTCTCTTCCAAAATGCATCCTCTTCCAGGACAGACACTTCCAACATCACTTTATCACCAACTTCAACTCTAAATGTTTACGCATATTGCCAACATAGCTCTTTTGGCAATCTCTAGCCGCTTTGAGCTTTTCTTTAATCAACATCACCTTATTTGTTGTCTCTTGTACCAATTCTGATCCAATCGACCGAATTTTTTCAACCCAAAGAACATGTGACCTACACTTCCTTCCATACAACGCTTCATATAGAGCACTTCAAACACCCGAATGATAACTATTATTATAGAAAACTCTGTTAAGGGTAGATGAGTGTCCTAATTACCACAAAAAAAATCAATCGCACACGCTCTCAACATATCCTTCAAAGTCTGAATGGTACGCTCAATTTGTCAGTCCGTTTGAGGATGATAAGTAGTACGCAAAGTTTCTAGCCGTACTGTTCTCAATTGCGTCAGATAATGTTAATAAGTCGGAAGTAAATCTATCCAACACGATTCTGGGAAAAAGGAGTTTGGATTTGACACATGCACTACATGCCTTGTTACAATTCATTATTGTAAAGTTCGCCAAAATTCTCCATTTTAAAATCATTCACTTTACCATGTAATGGGCATACCCTTAGACTGTTTCGATCGATTTACCCAAGTAGTAGTAGCTATACCCACTACTTGATCTGGCCCCCACCTTGTTAATAAATCACAGTCCTTAGCTTATTATATCTACTTCCACCTTCGGGTATCTCTAGTTTTACAATCATACCCGAAGGTCTTTGTTGTTCCAGCCATATCATCTTTAAAGGAGTCAAAAAGATTGCTAAAATAGGTGCAAGATTCTTTTCATACATGGCCACCCATAATATCTCTAAGGTCACATTGTATGTATTATCCGATCCCGAATATTCCAAGTACCTTGATGCATTTGAGCCTCGTCTATCAACTAATGTCCTTACATCACCTATTATATGAAAACCCACTAATATATACATACCTCACCTTCCTTCCTTTCCATTAGTGGTCAGGTACGCAGCATTTCTGCTATCGTGTTCTCTACCTTTCCTCTTTGCATGAGTACACAAAACCTAAATCTGTCTAGGATTCGACGCGTCGTATGTAAACAAAAAATACAAAACCCTTTGATCCATCAGTAAAGACGCAATGTTTGGTGTAAACAAATTAGCCCTTCACGTTTGAAAAGGCTTCATTTGTTCCATGGTCAAACTCCTTCTTCTTATTTCTTCTGTGTTAGTGATAGTAAGGGTTTAGTTAATCCTTAGAAAATTTTTCTATGTTAAGTCGTAGTAAACCTTAATGCCTATGACATGGACCATATCCCGGATGGCGTCTTAGGTACTTTTAATTCTTCATTGCTTCTATCTTACTAGAGTCCACGTGAATATCATTGCTGTTAACCATGTGTTTGAGAAACGCACTTTTTGTAGCCAGAATTCATACTGGAAAACTAGTCAAACAACTTTTCCTTCTTCTTGAACAACACAGGTGCTTCCCACTAAGAGTGACTTGATCGAATAAAACGTATATCAAACGAAATCTAAGGTTCAGAACTATGACAATAGGTTAGCAAAACGGATATCGAATCAAAGGCTAGAATACATATAAGGAATTTCACATATGGAAATAGATGCGGAATCAAATGTCATAAGAATCCTTAAAAGAAAGGATAGAATAAATATACCAATAGAAAAGCAATCGAAAGAAATCAAACAAGCGTACACAACAAAATATAACACATTCTAAAGAACAAATTTAAGTATCAAGATTGATAAATGAAAAGATAAGGATTCTTATACCAATAACCGACTTTACTCGAAAGAACCAACTAAATAATGTTTTTATAAAAATCAATTTATAATAATAAAGAAAGTCGTTTTAATTATAAAAATCACCTAAAATAATCGTCTTATATATAATCTGTTAGAAACAAGAAAAGTGTCGGTCACTTCCAAGTTTTAATAGTCTTAGCCCGTAGTTTGACATATGATAAGCTTAGTAAGCTAATATGGCCCAAGGCCCATGGAAGCTTTAGTAAAGCCCATGGTCGGCCTATGTATGTATGTATATATACCCTCTCATGTCTTTAGATGAGGGTGGTTAGTTGTTTCACTTCCTCATTATCCACACACATAATTATATTATCATCTTTCTCTCTCTAGAAACTTTCCAACCCACTTCTCTCTCTAGTTCTTGCATAATATCAAAGATTACTAGTATTCTTCAATTGGTATCAAGAGCCATGGAGTGGTGTGTTTAGTTTTTTTGTTTGTCTTTTGATTTGTGTTCAAAACCTTTACAAAGAGCAAAATCTTGATTTAAAATTTTTCGGCTTAAAAACCTTAAAGTTGTCATTTTTCTTGTTCCTATAGGGTTAGTAACACTAGTTGTAAAGATTTTTTTGCAAAAAACCAATCAAAAATGTGTCTTTTTGGTGTTTTGTAAATTTGGGTTTCGTCTCAGTTAAAACCGAACTCGTCTTGTCTGTTGGAAACGAACTAGAAGACCAGAAACTAGTTAACCGAACTGTGGAAACCCGCACGAGTTTGAATGGTAGTTGGAAACCGAAACGAGTTGTTTTAGTGGGAACCAAACGAGTTGGTTTTAGTTGGAACTGAACGAGTTGATCTCAGTTGGAACCGAACGAGTTTTCTTAAGTTGGAACCGAACTAGTTTCTTCAGTTAGAACCGAACTAGTTGATTTAGTAGGAACCGAACGAGTTGTTCCTAGTTGGAACCGAACTAGTGAACCGAATCAGTGGAACCAATCTAGTTTATTTGTGTTAGAACCGAACTAGTGAACTGAACCAGTAGAACCGGACTAGTTTGTGTTGGAACCTAACTAGTGAATCCCGCAACCTGTGGAACCGACACTATTTTTTTTGTTTAAACAATCAAACTAGGGATAACCGAACCTTTGGAACCGAACTAGTTTTTTGTGTGATAACAAAAACTAGATAACGAACCAGTGATAACCAAAACTATGTCAAAACCTATCAATCTCAATTTTTAAATTAGAACGGTTATTTCTTGACTTGTAAACATCCTGTGGAAACATTAAACTATTTTCCCGGTTTTGTCAAGGAATTGTTAAAATCCGTGTAGTTTCAGAATATATTTCAAGACTCAACAACCACAAATTCAAATTCAATTCCTTTCTACACTGATCGATCAATTAGTAATCTTTTTTATACACGTTACTCAATGACTTACTCTTGCTGATAAATCACTTATCTTCGGGTGGGTGAACATAAACCACGATGTGAAAAACTTTGTTATGATCATGGAAAAGAATAATGGATACTTTATATGATGAATGACCACAATGGTAGAATGATCCTTGCTTATGTTGATGAAAGGTCCACTCGTTCTGGCCATAATCACAGTGGATGGGTGTAAAAAGACTTAAGGAAATATACTGAGCTCACCCCGGCAGAAAGAAGCCATTCAAAGCTGATTGTGACATCAAAGAATTTAGATCATTCTCAAGGCTTCCAATAGAATAATGCTCTTGTGTGTGAGTTCAACATCGGTAGCCAAGGGAATCTTTGGGAGAAGATTAAACTGCTCATGCATGGAACGTCGTTAACAAAGCAAGATAACAAGAGAGTTTTTGAGGAGTGTAAGTTGTACGATGAATTTGATAAGTTCACTTACAAGAAAGGAGAGTCGTTACACGAGTACTACTTGAGATTCACATGCTACTCAATGATATGAACATCTACAAGATACCACTAGAGCAATTTCAAGTTAATACCAAGTTTCTGAACACTCTTCCAGATGAATGGAGTAAATTCGTTACTGATGTTAAGTTGGTCAAAGACTTGCATACTACCAATGTTGATCAGCTTCATGCTCACTTAGAACAACATGAACGACATGCAAATGAAGTTCGCTTGATGCATGAACGTAACTTCCAATCTCTTGCTTTAGTTGCTTCTCTCCAAATAACACTGTCACCTTATCAATCTATCAAAAACGTTACCAAAAACTCAACTTCAACCACCAGCTTCAATATATCCATCTCCACAGTATGGTTACCCTTTATCATGTCTCAACAAATATCAACTATCACTCAATCAACCACCTCTTTCAGTAACTTATCCATCTAGAATTTTTATCATCCATTACACATACGTTTAATTCTTCTATCATCATCCACTCCCTCAATTGGAATTCCTCCCAAATTAACTAACAAATCTGAAATTCTTCCCAAACAAGACATCGGTTTATATAATTGTTCCAGTGTTCCAGAAAGGTGATGATCCCATTGATGCCATCAATCACATGATGTTGTTTTTGACTGCAGTTGTCACCTCCCGTTATCTACTACCAATAATCAACTGAGAAACTCGTCTAACCCTAGGCAAACAAGCTACCATCAATAATGGAAGAGTTACACTACAACCAATTCAGGGGAGATAAACTTCTTTTGCTGCGGGTACTTCAAGGACTTACACTCCAAGAGCAAGTGGAAACAATTCTGGAAAACAGAGGATGGTTATTTGCTACAACTGCAAAGGGGAAGGCCACATGTCCAGACAGTGCACCAAACCAAAGAGAAAAAGGGATGATTCATGGTTTAAGGAGAAAGTGTTGCTGGTACAAGCTCAAGCACATGGTCAAATTCTAAATGAGGAGGAACTAGCTTTTTTGGCAGATCCAGATATTCCTGAAGGTCAAAGCACACAGACTGTCATTACTCACAATGCTGCTTATCAAGCTGATGATTTGGATGCATATGACTCTGATTGTGACGAACTCAACTTGCCAAAGTTGCTTCATGGCGAATTTTATTCATCTATGGTTCAGATGCTTTGCTAAGGTACACAATCATGATAATATAAATAATAATGTGGCACATCAAGTTGTGCAGGTGATGCCGTCTTCTCAACAGTTGAATGTTGTGAATCATTCAGAGACTGAAATAACCAGTGATAGCAATATCATTCCTTATTCTCAGTATGTGATTGAATCACAACAAGTAATGTTCAGAATTCTTAACTCCTCTGAACACATGATTGATTTGATATTATCGTGATTGAAACAGCTTAAAACCCAAGTAGCTAATTATACCAAGACTAATCTAGAAAATAAGAGTGTCAATGATACCTTAACTGCTGAGCTTGAAAGATATAAGGAACAAGTTAAAGTTTTAAAAGAAGGACAAAATGTTTACTTAAGGAGTAAGGATAACGTTTCAAACACATGTGTGCAGTCTGTAGAGATTGATCTTCTTAAACAAACTCTTTCAAGAACATTTAAAAGAAAAGGAATCTTTATTACAAACGGTTACTCTTCTAAAAAATGATTTTAAGAAAGAAGAATCTAGGAACATTGATAGAGAAATAGCTCTAGAAAAGCAGATCAAACAACTAGATAATATTGTTTTTAAAAGAGATCAATATGCACAAACTGTTCACATGTGACGAGAACCTAGTTTTTCTATGATATTACCCCTAAATCAAGCTCTGGTTTTCAATAATCCCTTCTTATACTGCAGAAAGCCTCAGAGTCAAAACCCAAAGCTATATGTTGTGTGATATTATGTTTCAAACTATCCTATTGTGATTCCTGATCAGAAGTAGACTTAGCTCACTTGCTGGGGAGAGTGTCGTTCCAACCTGCTTTTAAAAACATAGGGATATATTTGATGTTAGAAAGAAAAGCAGTTCGATTACCACACCAATAGATTATGCTGCTCTTAACATCCTTTTAAAGATTTTTCCAACAGGATTTGTTCACAAACTGGGATGTTATCTGCTAATCAAGCATTTTGGTCTTAGAATTTCTATGAATTCTTCATAACCCAACTTCCTATTAGAACCACCAATGTTGTGGTTCCAAAAGAATTCCTAAAGTCAGTTACATGGTTACACGAGTTGAAGAAACTTAAAACACCATCTTGCTAACTTTGATGTGGTAGTCAACAAGAAAGGACCCACACCCACAGCTTATAGGGTTTGGTCGGGCGTTTTCGAACATACAAAAGACTTGTTTTAGGGGATGAAATAATTCCATTTGTAACGCTCTGTAGAGGACTTATTTAGTACGTCAACCAAAATTTGGTTGTTTGAACTTTTTGAAGTCCTAAAATGTCTTCTATTCAAATAAACAGGTGTGGAACAATATCGTAATGAGTCAAAACATTTGAAGTTGAAGATGAATCAAGTTTTGATACGAAAATGATTGGACTTCTTGGACAAGTGATGAGTCAAGATATTGTAAACTTACTTATTAATCCTTCCACGGAGTATGATATGTGAAATGTGCATGAATGTCAAAAGTGTCTCAAATTGAGATTGAGCTTCTCAACACGGGATTTTGTTTTTTAAAAGGGAAATCTTATGAATTAACTATTCGAAAAAGTTTTTACCATTCTTGAAAAACCTTGCATCTCTTTAGAAGTGACAACAACTTAAACATGAAATTTTTCATAAGGAAAAACTTGTTGCATAATCAAAGTTTTCCCAAGTTTTGATCAATTATTTGAATAAATGATTGAAAGCTCAGTCCCAAGAGAAGAACGGTAATTAAGAAGTTGAAGAGAGAATTAAATCTCTAAGTGGAAAAAAATGGATAAGGATAGATTCAAACACGGTACTTAGAAGAGATTGAAACCATATATATTGAATTCGGATCAGAGGGTGACAAAGATTATTGCTGAGAATGCGCATTTGACTATCGACCTATAAGCAACTTTATGACTCGATTTTTTATTACTAAACAGCACCGTATACGCTCTAAAGGACCAATGTGATGATTTACTTAATCAAGTCACTATTATAAAGTCTGCGGAAATTTTTGATTTTAAATGCGAGTCTTCAGGAAAAGGCCTTTGACAATATCCAGCACCTAGGATGAATTAGGACCTTAAAGGGAAAAGCCTAGTTGACCAATAAGGTTTCCAAACACCCTAGTGATCCAGAATGCATCAAGGTAATGTGGAACCAAAACCCCCAAATTGTTGAATAAAAGGACAGCTCACTCTGCCTATATTAAGCATTATCAGGAAGAAGCACGCAGGTTTCTTAGGGATCTAGTCGATCATATTAAAGCTAATTATCCCTTAGTTCCACTTTAGAATTCTGAACTGTAAGTATACTACTAATTCAGGAGAGGTTTCTAAAAATCGGTTAATCCTGTCCTAGTATCAACAGTTCTGGAGAACAATTAGTGGCTGTGACCTATGAAACAAAAGTCCAAAGTGTTTAGGATTCAATGTAGCCCGTCCATTCTTAATATAAAAAAAGTCCATACCTCAAACCATAGCTTTAATCAAAACCTTTGGTCGTTTCTACAGGAGTAAAACAGTCTACTTATGCTAGCGGATCACAACCTTCAGGCAATACAATGAAAGATAAGTCAGGCAAAACACCCAAGTAGTACTCTAAAGAATAAAGTAGAAGCCCACCCTAGGTAAGTTAATTAGTTTGAAAAATAAAAGACTGTGTTGTTTCACCTAAAGGAATGCTTCATGTATGCTGCATTCCAAGCTTAATGTGAATTATGAACTTAAATGTGTTAAGTGTAATGGTTGCATGCTTTCTTGTTTAATCATGGGATTTGTGTGTTCTTATTTTATCCAAACAAATGCGGATATGCTCGTGCTAAATCTAGATCTGTAAAGAAAAATTCAAAGAGAAAAGTTTGGAAACCAACAGGAAAGGTGTTTACCAATATTGGATATATCTGGAGACCTACTGGGCGGGACCTTTACTATAGTAGGAAATTCGGTGGCCCTTTTACCTAGGATTACAACAACTACTGAAGAGCCCTTAGAAAATGATTTGCTCTAGATAATAATAACACCTAATCATGTCGTCACATTGGTTTACTCAAGGTAAACCTGGAAGTCTAAAAATAGTGATCCTGTTAAAATTATTAAGGTTATTAAATCTGTAACTGCTAAACAATTCAGAAACACCAGGTCAATCCTGGGACCATAGTCTTTCTAATGTTCCATCTTCCTCTTCTTGATGAATGCAGTCGTCCCAAATTGTCCTCTGGTATTTTGGACTCCGCTTGCTCCAAGCATTATGACCGGAGATCGCTCTAAGCTCACCACTTCCGTCAGCAAAATTCTTGGGTACAGTAAAATTCGGTATGATTTCATGTTGCAAAGATTATGGGTTTTATGGAGACTATAGAATGGAATGTTACAATTTTAGGGTTTATTAGTTTGAAGAAACTTGGGCATTAAATCTATTACTCGATGGGACATATTTTATGATTCTAACTCGAGTTACGTTTCGGCAACCCACATTGATACATTCGCAGATTTGAAGGTGTGATTTTATTAACTGGATCTCGAGGGACAATCTTTTATTACACTCTCTCTTTGGGATATAATGGCGTCATTTCTATCTGTCTTTGTCAAAGGCCTCTAAAACCAAGTCTTGGTTATGGCATCGTCGTCTCTCTCATTTGAACTTCGGAGCTATTAATCATCTTGCCAGACATGGTCTTGTTTGAGGTCTCCCTAAGCTCAAGTTTGAAAAGGACCATTTGTGTTCTGCATGTGCTTTAGGCAAGAGCACGAAGAAACCCCACAAACCCAAATCTGAGGACACCAATCAAGAAAAACTCTAATATGTTGCACATGAATATGTGTGGACCAATAAGTGTCGCCAAGTGTCATTGAAAGATAGGAATTCCATTGTTATTGTCGATGATTACTCTCGATTTACATGGGTAAAATGCTTGCGATCAAAAGATGAAGCTCCAGCTTTTATTATCAATTTTTTTTAAAGATGATCCAAGTACGACTTAAGGAAACCGTCTGACGCATCAGAACAGATAATGGAACTGAGTTTGTTAATTAGACATTGCGTGAATATTATGAGAAGGTTGGCATCTCTCATGAAACATCTGTCTGCCGCCTCTCCACAGCAAAATGGTGTTGTTGAAAGACGAAATCGTACGCTAATTGAAGCAGCCCGCACTATGTTAATTTATGCAAAAGGTTCTTATTTCTATCAGGCCAAATCGGTTGCTTTAACCTGTTTATACCTAAATTCGTTCCACTGATACACCGTCGACAATGGGCGTAAAACACATACGAGCTTCTACACAACAAACTACCCGACCTATGTATCTTAATGTGTTTCGCTGCACTTGCTACCCAACGAATGATAGCGAGGAACTTGGAAGTTACAACCGAAGGCCGATTACTAGGTAATTTTCATTGGCTTTGTACCATCGAAGAAAAGCATTTCTAGATTTACAATAGACATACCAGACGAATAGTTGAAACCATTCATGTTGACTTTGATGAGCTGACTGCAATGGCTTCTGAACACAACAGTTCAGGACCCGCACTTCATGAAATGACTGCTACAACAATCAGTTCAGGACTCGTGCCAAACTCTCATCCTCCAACAACGTTTGTACC
Source organism: Tanacetum coccineum (assembly GCA_026074375.1). Classification (NCBI taxonomy): domain Eukaryota; kingdom Viridiplantae; phylum Streptophyta; class Magnoliopsida; order Asterales; family Asteraceae; genus Tanacetum; species Tanacetum coccineum. The sequence continues at coordinate 21,008 of BQNB010076436.1, forward strand.
ACCTTTGCGAACTGACTGGGATATACTGTTTCAACCGTTGTTCAATGAATTTCTCAATCCTTTACCTAGTGTTGATCATCCAGCTACTGAAGTTGTTGCTTCCAATTACTGAAAAGTTAAATTGCTCCAGTTCTTGCTGAACTCAACTGCGTTTCACCTTCATCATTTTAATTGACACGATGCACCATCCCAAGTAATTCTCACACAACACCCAAAACCAAACCTCCGTCATTCTGAACGATGTTGAAGAAGATAATCATGATATTGAAGTTGCACATATGGGTAATGATCAGTACTTTGGTGTTTCCAATTCCAGAAATCCCCTCTGATCAATTTTCATCATCGGATATTATACTTGTGCACCCTGATCACCAAAATTTCTAAACACAATAGCAAATGGACTAAGGATCATCCACTTGAAAACATAATCGGTGAACCACCCAAAAACACCAAACCTCACTTGCTAGTCCTGTTTCCGCTCGGCTGCAATTATCATAAGCAAGCTCTTTTTGTTAAACGATGCTTCCTTCACTGCTGTTGAAACCAAGCGTATAAGGATGCTTTGACTCAAGCCATGTTGGATTGATGCAATGCTAGAAAGAACTTAAATGAGTTCGGAACGACTTGAATTATAGGAGGCTCCGTACCGACCAGAAAAAAGTTATGATGCATTTACTTTGACAGTCGATCTTTACCAATGTGAAACTAGGATGAACTGGAGGAATTTTGAAGAACAAAGCCGATTAGTAGTCCATTGGTTACCGTCCAAGAGGAGGGAATCGATTTGTAGAGGTCTTTTGCTTTAGTTGCATAAGATTAGAGGCTGTTATATGGATATTCTTCGTATTTTTGCTCATATGAACATGGTCGTATACCAAATGGATGTGAAGACTGCGTTTCTGAATGGTAATCTGCGGGAAGAGGTTTATGTTAGCCAGCCGGATGGGTTCGTGGATAAAGATAACCCCCAATCACGTTGTAATAGGCTAAAGAAAGCCTCTTTATGCGGCTGAAAAAGCTTCAGCGCGTTGGTATGATTGTTTGTCTTAGTTCTTGATATCCAAGTCTTTACAAAGGATCGTGGATCCTACATGTGTTCATCCGCAGAGACGGCAATGGAAATTAATTCTGGTTTAAATTTATGTCGATTGATATTATCTTTGCTGCATCTACCCCTGGACTTTTGATATATTTTCTAAATCATGTGTCTAAGAATTTAAGATGTCAATGATGGGCAAAATCTCATTTTTCTTAGGATTATGGATTTCTTAAAGTCCCAGAGGCATCTTTATTAACCAGTCAAAATATGCCCTTGAATCTTTAAAGAAATACGGTTTTGACTCTTGTGGCCCAGTGGATACTCCAATGGTGGAGAAATCCAAACTGGATGAGGATAAAGAAGGGAAAGCCGTAGATCCGTCACACTATCGTGGTATGATCGGCACCCTCCTTTATCTTACAGCCAGTAGACATGACCTACAATTTTCTATATGCATGTGTGCTGGTAGTCAGGCTCGCTTGGCCTACCGAAGAACTTAAATGTGGTTTAAAAAAAGGATCTTCCTCGGTATCTAAAAGGAAACGGTTACATCGGGAGGTTCTCCTATGGTATCCGGAAGGATTCTCTCGATGCTTCTATCAGCATTTGAGGAATGAGGATCATGTGGTTGTAAAGATTTTTTTAACAACGCCGTAGCACTTCTGGTAGTATGCAACTTTTAGGTGATAGACTTGTTAGCTGGTCGTCTAAAAGGCAGAAAAGCGTTGCGATATCCAGTACGGAAAGCTGAATATATTGCTTTGTCTGGCTGTTGTGCTCAAATCCTTTGGATGAGATCATAGCTTACCGACTATGGCTTTGGATTCAATAAAATTCCAATGTATGTGATCAAACAAAGTAGTTTATTGCCTTATGTTGACACAACGTTTCAAATTCCAGATCCAAGCTTATAGACTGAGATTTTCACTTATCAGGAACATGTTGAAGAGAATGGTGGTGATCGAACTTTACTTTGTCAATCACGGGAAGTATAAACTGGCAGATATCTTCCTAAAGCGCTTGGCCGAATAGAATTGAATTTCTAATCAAACAAGGGGAATGTGAAGTTTTACTCCGGGACTCATGAAATCAATTTCGGCAGTGAAGTGGATTGACATAGTTGTGGATACCTTATTCATATATATGTATCATTGTATATATTTTAAAACCATTAAAAACCAATAAAGATTTTTTCATTTTTTCATATTTTTATTAAAACAAAATATAAATATATAAAATTTTATAAAAACCAAAAGAAAAAATTAAAAAATGAGAAATATAAAAAAGAGGTTTAAAATGGCTATGTCTTCTGAAAATCGATAAATTTACAGTCTTAGAAATGTTTCATTCAATAAATGATACAGAGCTGTAAATGAAGTTCGAAGCAGACAGTTAAGTTTTTCAAAATGCAAATGGACTTGCAATTATTTCAGATAGCGACACGGTGGGGGTCATCTTGTTAAGGCATGTATTCCGCAAAAAAGAAACTTGTACCTCTCAACGGGAATTATTCTCGGGGCATTGGTTCTACTTTATGACCATGCAACGGCTACTATGTGATTACTTTGTCAATCCATAACACGTGCTTTCTATATTCCATAAAGTTAGTGTCAGTGCATTTATTTGTCAAAATAAGAGAAATCTTATTTTTATTGGTAAAAAGTTGTCTTCATAATGAATCATTTGTTTTCTGTAATCACAAAAAGTTTTTTCATAAAGATAATTCGTCCACTCAAACAATGACTACATCTCTTTTAATAGAAAACGGGTCATTATTTGAGGGGGAGAAAGTATCATCAAATAATCTTTTAAAACGGTCTTTCAAAATAAGTCACGGAATAAACGGATAAAGTTTTTTAAATAATGGATGTGTTCATAATTTAAGGGGAGTTAATGGATTTTAACTACACAAGCTTTAGATGTCATTTGTTTAAATCTTTATGGACTTATTTTCAATTTAAGACTTAGTTGATTCTCACGGAAATAGATTTAGCTTATATTTCTATCAGACCACGATCTGAATATGTATGCGTATATAAGTTTTGCTGATTCCGACGTGTCGAAACCAGCAAGGGGGAAGGAGTAGATGTATACTTGATAGAGTCCATGGCCTTCTTTTGAGTTAGTTTCTTTTTGTCTTTTGAGGTGAGCTACTTTTAATTTTAGGCCGGTTTTGACTTCTTTTAGTGCATATTTTTAACAATGGTGGAAGAGACATCTCGTCATTAGTCAGATATGCATTCATTTGTGTTCAAGGGGATTGTGTTGGTTGAGAATAATTATTTAAAACGTGAGATGAATTTCTTCCTGATTCAATAAATGCTTCCTTAAACGGTCATCTCTAAGCTTATTCTTAAATGATTAGAAATATTTGATAAGAAGAGTACACATAGATATGATGATTCCTTTAAATAGTTAGGTTCCTGCAGGAGAATATATGTATACATTTGGACTTAGTTGACTTAGGTGTTTTCATTTCAACTATTAGAGGGAATAATTGTGACATCTGGGACTTAGTTGACTTTGATGTTACAATTTATATCATCTCTATCGTGTAAGGAGAAATACGGACATCCGAGACTTAATTGACTTTGGTGTTGCGGTTTCGAATTATTTGTGTACTTCGGATATCTGGGCTTTATACATCAAGACTGCTTGATGCGGCTTCCAAGAAACTTTTGAATCTACTCAAGAAAGGATTGCTAAAGGGAAGCTAAGACAACATCAACACAGACATCACCAACCACACAAGCTCAAGTTACATATGTATCTAAATTTGTTTCATACTCGAAGTTTGGAGCAAAGACTTTTGTAACTTGGAAAGAAAGTTGAAGCAACGCTGAAGAGTGCTTGGGAAGTGAAAGATCAGATGACAACATCATTGAAAGAAAAGAAAGAAAGGATAATGAGGAGCTTAGAGAGGTTGTTGGTAGGAGATTGTACGAAGGAGACCTACGACTGAGATAAAGGACCATATGATGTTCTCATCATTCAGGTCAAATCTTCGTATATAATAAACATGTGAATATGTTATGTATGTAGTGTAGACTTTATGGTGATATTAAGGAGTGCTCGAGTACAAAATTTTCAAGAATTTCTTAGTAAATTCAAAAAATTTTAAATTATTGTACTCAGCACTGTCTTAAATACCCTCATAATTTAAGGGGGGCGGGGGGCATTAAAATGTTCCTATAAGTTATTCTGTAACATTTTATCTCGAGACATTCTAATCATATTGATATCCAAATTCAAAGGGATTAACAATTTTGATAAGGGTGAGAAAATATGATTAAAAATGAATCTAACTTGTATCGAAATGTGATCATATAAAATGGACTCAGTACACTCTACACTTAGCATGTACTACGATATCGATGCACATGTTAAGGGGGAGCTTTTAGTGATGATGAAAAACTCTCAAAGTGTAAATCTTTTGATATTTATATCAAATCAAATTTCAGATTGAAATTTTCATTGTTTTTGGATGGGATTGTGAAGAAATACCAAAAGACCGACCATGTAATTAAATTTATGAAGTTATAAGGTGGTAAGACATAGGTATTCAAAATCCCATGATCTAGCCAAGAAACCGGAGGGATCTACCCAGGGATATCCACTAGTTGTGTGGAAGTCTTATGTATGTTAATTGGAGGAGTAAATAGTGAGAATAAGGGGAATAATGATTCCGAACTGAAATGGAGCTAACTGGGAACAAAACCCAACAAAGGTGTTAGTTATGAAGTTCGGTAAGAATTGAAGGGGTTAAGAATGAAAAAAGAAATGTAACGGATAAAGGGTTTCGTAAAGAAGACTGCCCTCAATACACTTTTAGCATAAACTGGGTCAATACCATAACTGTCAGAAACACTAAGGTGTTTGTCTGGACATTGGAAGACTTGTCATGGACTAGTGACGCTATGCACAACCCTTTCTAAGCCACTCAAGGTCTTTCATAGACACTTCTTTCTTTTCACGGATGAATTACACACATTTCTATCGGACTTTCTCACTCCGAGTTAGTTGATATTGAAAATGTGGGCAGTCTGCTACTCAGCCTTTCGTTCACCTAAATATCAAAGTGCACTATGAGTCTAGAGCCAAAATTGATCATCCATAAAATCTCGTTAGGACTCTTGTAAATATTCGCTTGCTTAGTACTACATTGTGAATTACAAGGATATATATTAAGAGTCCTACGCATTATCCTTGTTGCTTTTACGAGAACATCAGAGTGAATTCATTCACAATGAAGATGAAGATCTGCTTGAAGACAACATCAAACAAGCTAATGGTAGTTAACTTGGTGCGTTCTTTATGATCATACTTGTGAAACTGGAAAGAAACGATTGGTGCGATTCTATAGATATAAACTTGTTCTAGGAAATGGGATCAAACGGTGTGTTATAAATATTTAAAATGTTTACACTCTCGTGTGTCACAAAAAACTTTTTTGCAAGTTGACACGATTGATTTTCAAATCAATTTTCTATTTTCAATCGGTGAGATAGTAACTCGTTGGTTCACTCCTTATCTTTGCTGTTGCTTTGGGACGTTTCGATATTGAGAAATGTAGTTTGATGGAATTGTGTTAGAAATGATCTATACTTCAGCTGGAAATTCCTAGTCAAGGTGATTATTCTTAAATTGAATCTACCTGATACAGTTCGTTCCTCACGGATTCGAAGGTTACTCAACCAAACACAGAACGAGATGACCAAGCTATTCATACCCCAACTTTATTGCTAAATGTTTTATTAAGGATACTTTAAGGATGGTGGTGAAGGTACTAATTTCCAGCTGTCTCACAAGATTCCTAACCCATGCTATACACGACCGACAAACATAAAGACATCATGAAATTTCTAAACTTTCCAAGTCCAATAAATTAAGTATACTAGTTAGTTATTAGAAGCCCAATATTGATGCCGAGTTATGTAGGTTATTTATATACCGTAAATACAATAAACACGATATATAAATGGTACCTCAGTGTATATGTGTGTGACCTCATAGGCTCACATGTGTCTAGCCATATAATTATTTATTATGACACGAGCATACTCCAACAGTTTCTTGTAGCAATTCTGGTCTAATCGACCGAATTTCTCTAATTTCAGCCCAAAGAACAGGTGATCTACACTTCCTTCAATAAAATGCTTCAAATAGAGCACATCAAACACCTGAATGATAACTATTATTGTAGAAAACTCAGTTAAGGGTAGATGAGTATCCTAACTACCACAAAAAAAAGTCAATCACGCACGCACTTAAAATATCCTTCAAAGTTTGAATGGTACTCTCACTTTGTCCGTCCATTTGAGGATGGTAAGTCGTATGCATGTTTAGCCGTGTTCCCAATGCCTTCTGCAATGTCTACCAAACCCGTGAAGTAAATCTTCCACCACGATCTAAGATGATCAATACATGCACTCTATGCCTTGCTACTATCTCATCAGTATATAGCCTTGCTAACCTTCTCATCTTATAATCTTCACGTATAACTAGAAAATAGGTTGACTTAGTCAGTCTATCGACTATCACCTAAATCGTATCATATCTACCACTTGACTTTGGCAACTTAGTGATAAAATCCATGGTGGTTTTTTTGTCCTATTTCTACTTAGATATCTCTGGTTGATGAAGCAAACCTGATGGTCTTTTAACTTCCAGCCTTTACCTTCGAGCAAGTCAAAACACTTACTAACATAGGTAGATATACCCTTCTTCATACCTGGTCACCAATACCTGTTTCCAAATCTTAAGAGTAAAGACCACTGCACCCAACTCTAAACCATGCGTGGTATAGTTCGTCTCGTGAATCTTTAATTGCCGCGAGGCATACATAATCACCTTATCTCTTTATAGGAACACACATCCCAATCCTTAATTTTGACACATCACAGTAACTACAAATCTTTGGATCCATTAGGCGATGACAATTTTGGTGCGTTACACAAATTGTCTTTTAAAATATGAAAAGCTTCCTCTTGTTCCACTCCCCACTAGTACTTTTGATTCTTCTACCTCTGTGAAGTAAAGGGTTTAGTAATCTTGAAAAAATTCGCGAAAGAAAACATCGATGGTAACCTGCCAATCTCATAAATGACCGTATCTCTGACAGTGTCTTAGGATCTTTTCTAATTCTTTGTTGCTTCAATCTTGCTTGGGTCTACATGAATACCATTACTATTAATAACATGCCCGAGGAAATGTACTCCTTGTAGCTAAAATTCACACTTAGAAAACTTGACAAACAACTTCTCTTCCTTCTGCAACTCCAATTCTAACTTCAAATACACTTCGTGATCCTCCTTAGACTTCGAGTAGATCGTAATGCCATTAATGAACACAATGACAACTTATATAAATACGGCTTGCACACCCGGTTCATTAAGTTTATGAGAACGTCGTTACATTAGTTAACCTAAATGGCATAACCGAAAACTCAAAATGTCCATACTACGTACTATATGTAGTCTTTCGAATATATTCTTCATGCACTCTTAATTGATGACAACTAGATCAAAGATCTATCTTAGAGAAATAACGCGAATCTTGTAACTGGTCGAACAAGTCGTCAATCCTGGGGAGATTCTTGGTGGTCAGCTTGTGTAACTCATGATAGTCTATGCACATTTGAAATGAACCGTCATTCTTCTTAACAAACAACACTGGTGCTCCACAAGGAGAGTGATTTGGTCGTTTAAAACGTATATCAACATTTTACACTATCACATAACAAACAAACACTGATCAATGCCATCATGGTCACAAGTTCACATGTGTGATGCCTTTATAATTATGTTGGCCACCATAATTATAATTGCATCCTTTTACACGTATACTTACTTCCAAGACTACACCTCTCAATGATAATACACATATAGGCACATATACCACATTGCACATCTTAAACCACTCCAATATAACACAAAAAGGATGCTCCATCAAAGAAATACTTACTTATATAAAGATAAAATCAAAACGACATAAAGGAACGAAAGTCTCGTAGCGCCTCCAAAATATGAAATATCCGAAAGAAATAATCAATAGCAACGTGACGTGGTAAAAGATGAAATAAACTTATGCCGGGCCTCGCTTGGGTTTGACTTTGCCTTCGCAAGAGTCACCTGACTCCGCGGGTCCATGCCTACTATGAGCATTCGACAAGCGATCAACTATCCTAACTCCTTTAGTTCCACGAGAGGCTCCTCTTATAGATCCTTATAACGCTTAAGTCGAGTTGGGAAAATGGTCCCCCAATGAAACTTCCTACGGGTAGGGGGAGACATAGCTAAAATAATAAGGAAACAATACATATACCATATTAGATAATAGTAGACAAAATAGGATAATAAAAGATATATAATTAGAGGAAAGTATAATAGTTATAATACCAAACACTTAAGCCCTAAAATGCATCTATATGAAGGACTCCTAGGTTATAGTCTAGGCTCAGCCACCTACTTCTCTATAACCAAAGGCTCTAATACCAATCTGTCACACCCCGTCAAGGCAAAAACGCAAAGCGTAACAAGAATGGATATCATCACAACATAATGGTGTCACAATAGAGAAAACTACATGAATTAAACGAAACATAAGGGACACAAAGTGTCATGAAAATACCTAAACAAGTAAAAGGGGTTCACATCAATACCAAAACATGTAATATAACCAAAACAAATCTAAGCAGTTCAAACCAACAAACATCCAATATTTAATCAAACGGGAAATAAACTAGGAGATTTAAACTCCGCATGCAGCCTATGGTCTCCCTATCCACTTCACTTATTCTTAAGATCCTCATGATGCTCACGTGAAAATGATGCTTAAAAACGTCAACACAAAGGTTGATGAGAGTCATAGGTTTAAGACACAAAAATCAAAGCTTATAAACAATTACTGTGATTAATGCAAACATGGCAGGACAATTATTGCACTATCATACAAGCTAGCATGCAAATCTAACCAAAACGAGCATGGGAACGAAACGTGTCCCTCGATCCAACAAATATCAACCTTTGGGTAGGAACGTTACCCCCGATCCATTAAAACCGTCACTTCACATGGGTAGGAACGTTACCCCCGATCCCAATATCATAACAAATAGGTAGGAACGTTACCCCCGATATAAAGCACATAACATTGGGTAGGAACATTACCCCCGCTCCAACAACGCATACCATATAATAACTACATAAAAGTCCATGCGTCAATTAAACCACATAATCACAGCAATTATAATATTTCAAAACATATTTTGCATCATTTCCATCCCAAGAAAACATAGTAAATCGGGACTATGAAACTCACCTGATGCTCAAGCAGCTTCCAAATATCTTACACAAAGCTACACAATAAAATATAAACATGTTACACGCGACTAAGCCAATTGCTTAATCCCATGTAACAATCATATGATAGATGTCTATGGTGTTTAATTATCCCCATGGGTCACCCCGACACCATGCCCAACTTTAACCACTTCATTTACTTATAATTCTAATGATCTACATTTTACCCGAAAACGCAGAACTTTAACCACATTGAGCCAAATAAATTCTCACATAAATCACCTATGTTCACTTAGGTATTTAATAACTACATCAATTGCCCCAAAGGCATACCACATGTATAAGTACCTTAAATAAATTCCTAATTCAAAAGTACCCATATTCATATCTGAACGTGCACTAAAATGTTTGACCTTGCTAATCATACTTAGGCAACTAATTAGAGGCTAATTTTCACAGAGAATTTAATAGACATATTGAAATTGACTTCTGCGTTTTGTCTAACCTTAATTCGAATTTAGAATAGGGGTTTTACCTCTCTAATTCTGATGTAAATCTGACCTGTATTTGCTGTTTTGACAACTTTCCTTGCAACGACCATTTGACTAACTTCCAGAACTTAAAATCGTTCGAGGCTAGAATTTTGGAAAAGTAGACTCTCTTAACTATAATTTAGGCACTAGAAACACCTCAAAACACATTACCGTCATGGAGATATCATCAATTGAACACAACCTTAAAATCTGCCAAACCCTAATTCAAAAATTAACGCGATCTAAGCCTAACCGTTTACACCAATTTGATCCTAATCAAACCCT
>BQNB010076437.1:0-31161 GCA_026074375.1 Tanacetum coccineum
TATGTTGAATGTTTATGACATCAAAAACTTATGGGACCTAATGTATTAACTCTGATATTTTGCTATAAATGAAATATTATCTTAAAATGTCCATTCTTGGTCATTTCCTATATCTTGTTTGTTGTACTTGAAGTAGCACCCCAATGTTACTATTCCGCTGCTACCTGATTATTTTGGGGGGTGTTATACTTGCAAGTCCACCTGTGTCGTGGCGCATGTATAATTATGTTGGCCACCATAATTATAGATGCCCCCTTTCACAGTTGTACTCCCTCCTATGAAGACACTTCATACAATTAAATACACCACATAGCACCTTGAAACAAATAAACCCAACACATAACACAAAGAATAATCCTAGTAATCACTTTTATTAATAATACTTAAAATCCAACATCGAAAATAACATCCCTAATATGGCTCCAAACGCCGAAAGAAAACAAAACAAGCTAAAACATAACAACTACTTAGAACACCATGGACAGTGATAAGACGCACGGTCACGATCAGCTTTAGTGGTCTTCTCCCACACAGGCTTGCTACTTGCAGTAGACTCAAGGTCTGAATCCACTTCATTCCTTTCAACTTCATCCTCGTCCTCTAATAACCATCCATTCATGTTGCCATCCGGCTGGGATAGTTGACGTGGTGCAAACTCATTCCTGAGACTCCTTTGCTGAAGTTGTGGATGATCCACAAATTCGTACAGGTCGCGTTTCCTTGGTCGTTCCACTGACTCTTCTTCTGACGTTTCGTACCCTTGAAATGTTCCCGGAACTCTGGTGATAGTGCCATCCTTGGCAATTATCTTTGTTTCAAACTCCTGGATTGTTTTTCCGTCAACCTCCTTCAACGTCATCTTTTCTTCAACTTTACAAGGCCACATAGCAATGGGAACTCGAATCTTGCGGTTACACCGTCTGCTTTTGTTAATCCTCCTACACCCAGTTGCAAAAGCCACTGAAGCACGATATTTTCTACGGATAGGAGGAGACATACTATAATAGATCACACAACATAGACTATATCAGGACACAGATCTCGAAATAACAAAGAAAACTGAACTTATATATATATAGTATATAGTATAAGGTACTTTATAAAACTTTGGGAAAATAAGCATAATTAGTATATACTTACACATAAGCCCTAAATGCATCTATATGAGGGACCCTTAAGCTATAGTCTAGGCTCAACCACCTAGTTCTCTATAACCATCAGCTCTGATACCAATCTGTCACACCCCGCCAAGGCGGAAACACGAGGCGTAACGTCATGGATATCATCACAACACAATGGTGTCGAAAATAGAGAAACTCTAAAATGCATAAATGAGTCATGGGACACAATGTGTCATGACGATATCAATAATTCAAAACAAAACATCATCTTGTATTAATGAAAGGAGTCTCACCAATACAAGGAAAATAAATTCACGATCCTACTAAAACCAAAACATCCAACAAAGGTTCATGCAAACATAACAAATAAAGGAGCGAACTCCCATGCAACCCTAGCAGTCTCTTTCTAGCCACTTCGCCTAACCTCATGATGCTCACCTGAAAATGATGCTAAAATACGTCAACACAATGGTTGGTGAGAGTCATAGGTTTAGGACACCAAATAAACCTTTAATTAAAATAATTTTGCTACGACTATCATAACATATCATGGCAGAACAATTTAAGCTAGTTATCACATAAACTCTCAAACAATTCACAATCAATCATAACGGGATGGAACGTGCCCACGATCCACATAACAATCTGGGGTAATCCATTACCCTCCGATCGGAACCACACAGAATGAAGTATTATTTCAACCCTTTAGTTAGATTTGGAATGAGTAGAGTCACTACCCTTCAACCGGACTCACACAGATATGGGATCTTATTTCAATCCTCTAATTAGATTTGGAATAGGTAGAAGCACTACTCTCTAACCGGAACCACATAGAAATGGGATCTTATTTCAATCCTCCAATTAGATTTGGAATAGGTAGAAGCACTACCCTCTAACCGAAACCACACAGAATTCATAACAACATTAAGCATACCACATATAGTAACCACATAAACGTTCATGCCTCAAGTAAAACCAAATAATCACAGCGATTTAGCACATTCAAAACATCTTTGCATCATTTCCATCCCAATGTAAAAAATTTAAAAGAGGGACTATGAAACTCACCTGATGCTTTGCTTCCAAAAGATCCAACAAAACTTTACAAAATTTCACGAACAATCTAAACAATTAAACACATTATTAGCTACCATCAATTAGGCATTCAACCCAATATGATGTAACCTCAACTATGATGGATACCTAGGCTATCTATCATAGTCCTATAATCATTTAAAACCTTTACCCATTCTTACATATTTCATTTATACTTAAATGCTACTCCTTAAACTTTCTGGTTTTAAGCAGAATTTTACTCTTACTTGCGCGCCCTAAACGCACCACTTACACACTCCCATAATTCAAACTAAAATTCACCATGCTACATATATGTCCTATGAACCTCTCATAGCTCTCTCCAAAGTCACTACCCTTTTATAAATACCCTTTAGAAATTCATTAATCCAAAGTGTTTAAAATTCGTCCAGAATATGACCTTCTAAAAGTATGGCATTAATTACCCAACTTAGACCTCACTATGACCTTAGCCAAAATTCAGAGAACACACACAATATATGAACTAACTTCCACGTGACTTAGAGCCTCTAACTCAATGTCTAAGTATTTTTAGAAAAATAGAAACCAAAACTGAAATTCGTCACTGTTTTACACACTGATTTTGTAATGACCATTTGACCCACTTCCCGACCATAAAAACTTATGAGGCCGACTTTTCTAGAAAGTAGACTCTCTGAGGTTATCTCCAGTATGTTGTAAATTATTTATTTGATCTTTTATGACCGAGTTATGCTCGTTACAAAACTGCCTAACTTTCTGCAGTGAATTAAACATCTAATTCGAGTGATCTAAGCCCTAACGCATGATCATATCGCTAATTTAATTAATCTAATGATTAAACTAACATTATTATATCATAAAATTTCTGGATATTACTAACCCTAATTTATAAAACTTACTTTAAACCCTAATCCATCATAATTAAGTTACTTGAATTATAAACAAACTATAATTAAAAGATCAGATCGTACCTTAGTGAAACCCTAAAAAAATTTCGTCTTCTATTTCTTCTCTTTCTGGTCCGGATCGATCTGGGTATGGGGTTGGGAAGGGACTTCATGTATTATTTATTTAGGAATGCCCTAGATGTGTTTTAGTTTGAGTCTAATTAGTTTTTAGATTAGGATTAGGACTTAATTATATCTTTTTTTTTCTTTTTACCCTATTCGGCCGAATAAATAAATATATATATTATTATTATTATTATTTTATTAATTATATATTTACAATTAAAACCTTAAGTTTTTGTAAAAATATTTACTTATTTGACTAAACCTTTTTGCATAAACGCAGTTTACTATCTTTCAAATAATAACTTTTCATTTCTAACCTAACTTTCCAAAAATAGAAATTTTACATTTTCTTAATCTAACACTTAAAAGCTAAATCTATCTTAGATAACTACACGAAATACGTATAAGTTATATATTACACAATTAACTCCAACGGCACAATTTTAAAAAAAAAAATCATTTCCTTGTCATTAAAAATGAACGAAATGAACTCCACAAATTTTCCCATCATTCCTAATCTCATTGAGATGATCACACTCAATAGATTGGTTACCAATACCACATAAACCATACTTTGCAACAGACACATAAGTCAACACTAACGGTTTGACTAACCTGCTCAAGTCATGGTTGTCACAGCCGCAAAGGTGGAACGTTGGGCAATGCCAACATGGTGTCACATGTTTAACTCCGCACTCACCGGATCCGCTAGGGTATGGTTCGATGACTTACCTCTGGAATCCGTGGATAGTTATGATGATTTTAAAAAGGCATTCCTAGCGAACTTCCTCCAACAAAAGAAGTGCATCAAAGATTCTGTAAAGATTCACCATATCAAACAAAGAGAGGGGGAATCTACAAAGGATTTTGTATAAAGATTCAAGTCTGAAAGTAGGCATGTCAAAGGAGCACCGAAATGCATGAGAATCTCAGGATTCATGCACGGAATCACTAACCCTGAGCTAATTAAATGTCTACACGACAACATCCCAAAATCAGTAGATGAAATAATAAGGGTAACTACAACGTTCCTCAGGGGAGAAGTGGCAGCTTCCAACCAAGCACGGAAGAAAACACTTCCGTCATGGAAACAACAGGAAGCCAGCCGAAAATAAAACTTTGACAGAAGGGGAGACTTCAGGAATCAGCAAAGGACAGAGCGAAGGCGTGACAAGTTCACACTCCTCACAAAATCCCCAAAGGAGATTTTGGCTTTGGATAAAAGCAAAATTAAAATTCCACCAATGACAACTCCCGTAGAAAAAAGAAATAACAACAAATTTTGAGAACTCCACGGGGAAGTAGGGCATAACACGGATGATTGCATGAATTTAAAAAGACAAATTGAAGAATTAATCAAGGCTAGAAAGCTGTCGCACGTAATCAAGGAGCTAAAACAAGGTAGCAGAAAGGACCAGCTGAAAACAACAAAGAAGGGAGAAGCGTCCAGCAAGGATAAAGCCATGGCGATTCTAATGGTCCAATCGTGGAAAAGGGTGTCCAGACAAAGGGTCACGCGAAGTTTCTCCCCTGATCCAGAAATTTTATTCCCACCCTTAGGGGATGAGGATGGAGCGGAAAACCCCATGATCATTGAAGCAGAGATAGGAGGTCACTTCGTACATCGCATATACGTAGATGGGGGGTCAGCTTCAGAAATACTATACGAACATTGATTCAATAGGCTCCGTTCGAAAGTAAAAAAGCCAAATGGTTCCGGCCACCGCACCCCTCATTGGTTTTAGCGGAGAAATTATACGGCCAATGGGGAAAATATCGCTACCAGTAAAAATACGGGATGCGGAACATTCGAATTCTACATAGATGAACTTTGTTGTGGTAAGGTCGTCATCTTCATACAATGGGATCATAGGGAGGCCAGGAGACAGGAAAATTCAGGCAGTCCCGTCAACCGCAAATGAAATGTTAAAATTCCTAGTTCCAGGAGGAATACTCACACTACGAAGCAGCAAGATTATCCCACTCGAATGCATGATGGTTTCAGGACCGGAAGCACGGCCTTCCGCTGTCACCCAAGCTACGGGGAAAGAATTAAAGTAGCAATTCATCCGGAGTACCCAGAGCAAACAATAGCAATAGGTTTCACTCTAAAGAAAGAAGGCCGAAAGGGGTTGTGTGACTTACTTAGGCGTAACCTGGACATATTCGCTTGAAACCAGCAGACATGACTGGTGTTCCGCGGCATATAGCGGAGCATCGGCTGAACGTTCAAGAAGGATGTCCTCTAGTTAGACAAAAGAAAAGAAGCCAAGCGCCAAAGAGAAACAAGGTAATACAAGAGGAAGTAGAAAAACTTATAGATGTCGGCATCATAAAGGAGGCCCATTACCACAGCTGGTTTTCAAATTCGGTAATGGTAAAAAAGTACGATAACAGCTGGAGGATGTGTGTGGACTTTAAAGACCTAGATAAGGCATGTCCTAAAGATGGGTATTCGCTCCCAGAAATAGATTGGAAGGTAGAATCCCTCTGCGAATATCCCTTTAATTGTTTCTTGGATGCATACAAAGGATACCACCAAATCAAAATGGCAAAGGAGGATGAAGAGAAAACAACATTCATTACTAGCCAGTGAATATTCTGCTACTCAAAAATGCCTTTTAGGTTGAAGAATGCCTGGGAAACCTACCAACGCTTGGTAGATAAAGCCTTCTAGAAACAAATTGGCAGGAACTTGGAGGTGTACTTAGATGATCTGGTAATAAAAAGCCGCACTGAACAAGAAATAATAAAGGACATCGAAGAGACATTCAAAACTCTAAGGGAAATAAACATGAAGCTAAATCCTAAGAAATGCACCTTCAGAATAGAAGAAGGCATGTTCATAGGATACAAGGTAAACATCAAAGGGATAAAAGTTTGTCCGCATAAGGTAGAAGTCGTCCTAGGCTTACCATCCCCAAAATGTCTAAAGACGTACATAAGCTGAATGGAAAATTAACAAGTCTAAACAGGTTCCTGGCCAAGTCAGCGGAATAGTCACTACCGTTCTTTAAAACCTTAAAGAAATGCACCAAGAAGAGTGACTTTCAATGGATTGTGGAAGCGGAAGCCGCATTTAAACAAATAGAACTACCCACACAAACCGCACCTATAGAAAAGGAGGAACTTATTGTTTACCTTGCGGCAGCCAGAGAAGCCGTGAGCGCAGTTCTGATGACCGAAAGGGAGGCAAAGAAAATGTTAATCTATTTTGTTAGTCGTGCCTTACAAGGTCCAAAAATAAATTACACACCAATGGAATAATTAGTACTGGCTTTAGTACATGCCAGCAAATGGCTAAAGATGTACTTCCAAGCATATCCAATCATTGTCATCATGGACCAGCCAATCAAGCAGGTGTTATCAAAACCAGAAATTGCAGGAAGGTTACAGAAATTGAGCATAGAGCTGGGGGAGTATGACATACAATACAAGCCAAGAATATCAGTCAAAGGAAAAATCTTGGCCGACTTCATAGTGGAGCAGCCGGAAGATGATTCCCCAGCCGCACCCATGGAAGTTAAGGAAGAGCTTCCAGATCCATGGACATTGTTCACGGATGGATCATCCTGTATTGATGGTTTCGAAGCCGGGCTAATACTTACAAGCCCTGAAGGAACAAAGTTTACTTACGCTCTGAGGTTTGAGTTTGATGCAACCAACAATGAACCTGAGTATGAAGCTCTGATAGCCGATCTCAGGATCGCAGAACAAATGGGGATAAAAACCCTTCAAACACATGTAGATTCCCACCTAGTGGCTAACCAAGTCAATGGGTCCTACATAGCCAAGGAACCAGGTATGATTCAATACCTGGGGAAGGTAAAAATTCTTGCAAACAGTTTCAAAAAGTTCTCAATCAAATAAGTGCCCAGAAGTGAAAATAAGAAGGCTGGCGCACTAAGTAAGATTGCATCCACCAGCTTTGCCCACCTGACAAAGAAAGTTCTGGTGGAAGTACTTAAAGAAAAATCCATAAATGAAGCAGAAGTGTTAACAATCGTGGAGGAAGAAGGAAACACTTGGATGAACCCAATTTACAAATACCTCACGAAAGAAACACTCCTTGCGGAAGGGAATAAGGCAAGGGCGGTACGGCTCAAATCAAGACGGTACGCCGTAATCAATGGAATTCTATATAAGAAATCTTTTCTAGAGCCATGGCTACGATGTGTCAGACCATTACAAGCAAACTATGTTCTGAGAGAAATCCATGAAGGATCCTGAACATGCACGTGGGACCAATGTTTGTGGTAGCCAAAGCTATACTAATAGGGTACTACTAGCCAACCATGCATAAAGACGCAAGGAAAGTGATATGGTAATGCCAAGACTGCCAAGTTTATCGTGTAACCCTTGCGGATTTTCTAGTCCTGTAATGTTTTATTTCAGTCCTTTGACTATTTGACTATTTGCTATTTTAATATAAGCAGTTACCGTCTTTACGGTTATCAGTTATTATTCTTTGATATCTTTAGTGCTATTATTCTCTTTATTTATCTTAATTTAGATAATTATATTCATATTTGATCAAATCATGGGAGATTTTCTCGCAAACGGCTTAAAATATCGATAACGCGTTCTGACACGTCCATAAATGTTTTAAAACAAATTTAAAGCAAACTAACTATAAATGAGTCGTGTGAATATTCTAAATTCGTGTAAAAGTATTTTTGAACTTATTCAAAATACTAAAAAAACTTTGGGTCACATTTTAAAATCACGGTCAATGAGTATTACGGAAACCCGACACAAAACAGGCAACCCGAGCTCCTCTTGGATGCTTTGGCTGGTTCGAGCCCCTTAGGGGACAACAAGGCAAGATTTTAGGACTTGTGTCTCAAAGGTGCATGAATATCTAGACAATTCTCACACACTTATCATTTCAAACACACACACAACACAATTTATTTATTTCTTTCCCTCTCCTTGCTCGCCCGAAATAAACACATACACACAAACCATAAATTTTCCAATTTTGATCAAAAGCTTGAAGGTTTAAATATTTCCGGGTTGATTCCAATAGGCGTGGGTATATTTAAGACAACGTTTGGGTTGTCGGTTTCGTGCTTGGCTCGCTTTCAAAACCCTTCTTGTAAGTTGTCATTTCCTCTAATATTTTTGTAGTTTTAGTGTTCTTATGGTGCCTAGATGATAGTTGTACGGTGCGTTTTATAAAAAATCAAAAGCTAAAAGTTTGAAAATAAATATTAAAGGTTGTTTGTTGGGTTTAAACGTAGGAAAAGAACAAGGGAAAATACCATTTTTGTTTTGTGGTTGTGATGGTTGAAAAACATTTGTACAATATGTAGCTTATTTATTTTCTAGCTTAAAAATAAGCTTATTCGACTCATTTATGGGCTTATTTAGGTTCGGCTCAAAAGGAAACGAAGAAAAGTGATTTTTGATTATTACCCATTCTTGTCATAATTTTTATGACTTATTATGATAGCTTATTTTGGAAACTAAAACAACTAAAAGCTTATTTAGTTTATTTAAAAAGCTACAAATGTGATTTTTGGGCTTATAGTAACCCACGGCCCAAAAAGCCCAATAAGCCGTGGCTTATTGTGGGCTTTTTGAGGTCTGGCTTATTTTTAAAAGTTTATTGGTTTGCTTATTTGGTTATTAAAAATACTTATTTGCGTATTAGATAAGCGTGGTTCGGTTATGGACTTGAAATATTTTCAGAAAGCTTGTTTTGGCATTTGTAGGTCGCGACCCAAATGGAAGCCCAATAAGCTTTGGCTTATTTACGGGACCTTTCATTCGGCTTATATACTATATATTCCTAATATGTATTTAGATCGATATGACTGACTAAAATAAGGTTTAAGAACTAAACGACACGATTTTGAAATTCTATTGGGCCTTAAGGCCTAATAAAGGAAAACTAGTGATTTTAAGCGTGTTTAAAAAAACGGACTTTGATCGAATGATACTTGTATATACTAGAATAGTTAGATTTGTCATGTGGAAAGATTTTTTTGATAAAGCCTTGTGAAAACGTAGATTTTGGTCTTTTGGCGAAAGTTTTGGTAGATTTTAGTCAAGTGTTGAAAAATAAGGTTTATAACCTTGGAAACGTTTTATAAACGAACAATTCATGCCGAAATTTTATAAAAATACTATACTTAGAGTTATTTCATAAAACTTTACTTTTTCAAAATCTGACAAAAACAAAATAATAAAATATTATTATTTTCATAAACCGATTAAAAGACAAAAAAAATATTTTATAACTTTATAAAATATAAAACCTCTATCATTCATTTTGTACAATCAAAACGTCTTAATATTTATACTTAAACACTAAATCTAGCTAACCTAAGGGTTACCGAGAAGACCGTCGAAACTTATTTAATCAACGGCTTATTATTTATTTGTCTACTTCTAAAAGCTTCTATTCTTTTTATTGATTTTCTTGTGATACTAACATTTAAGACTATGTGAGTGCAAAATTGCTTCGATTCTTTATTAACTACTTTGAATATTTTCTTTAAGTCCTACTTAACAACCATCACACAACCGATAATACTAAAACTACTCTACAACGCACATCTAGGACTCTTATGCATCAACCCTAGGTTTATACTTAGAAACATATTTCTAAGTCGGTCATTAACTGGATTAGGTCGTGTCTGGACGCCGTTGCATTCTTAGCTTATCATCTTGCTTAAGGTGAGTTCTCGTAGCCTCACTTTTTAAACTCTTTTCCGTTGGGGGAAAATGATACTCAAACTTCACTTCATACTGTTTTCATCTGTGCAAAACTTTTATTTTCATTTTGGACAATGTTATGTGCCTTTGATTGCTATGTGAATGCCATGAGGACAATTTGTTGCATTAGTTCTAGGTGAATGTCTACGAACACCTATGCAAAGACTATTTACCCAACTGTATAGCTCTAGCTGGTAGGCGATAGGTTTGGAAGACTATTAGCGCGCGGGAGTTCTATGGGAAATTAGGTTGGGATACCCTGTACAATGTGTTGATGAGTTGATGATCTAATTTCATTTGCATGCATTCTGCTTTCATATTGTATAACTGTCCACCCTTTAAATCTTGGCACAACAAAGTGGGTTTATACTCTAAACCTACGAGCTCACCAACTTTATGTTGACCATTTTTAGTATCATTTTCAGGTAATAAGATTGAGCAGTGAATCATGAATAGGATGCTTAGTTGACTTAAGGAATCCCGTAGGGATCTTTGCTGGAAGACCTTGTTTGTTGATCTTGTTCAGTTATGTTTTGGATTATTCTTATATTTATGTACACCTTTTGTTGGGTGGATTTGTATCAGATCTTTTATGTGTTGTGATCCAATATTTCACGACACAAGTATTGCTTGATGTCAAAGGATGTTATGACACTTTTTAAGGTAATGCATTTTAGTTTCCTCTATATTGTTTACCTTGTGTTATGACGATCAATCCTTCTGTCACGCCTCGTGTTTCCGCCTTAGTCGGGGTGTGACAGATTGGTATTCAGAGTCAAGGTTATAGAGAATTAGGTGGTTTGACCTAGATTATAACCTAAGAATCTTTACTATAGTTGCGTAATAGGATCTATGTGTGCAATTCTCGCTATTACTTGCTCCTATGTGTATTTATCGTTTATCATATATCGTCTTAGTTAAGTCAATCAATGGGCTGTGTGAGCCAAATACTGAGTACAACTGGGAAAGGATACATGTATAAATACGGTGCAACAATAAAATAATGTGATGTACATCACAACCCAAATGGACATTAAAATCTTCGTACTCAATATCAAGTTGATACCTTTAGGAACAAGATTTGAGTATTAGCATAGTAGGACCGTCCATATGCGAATCTCCCCTCCTACCTAACATTACCATGTCGTCCCTCGTGTAGAAAATGCCGCCAATGATGACACGAAGTGCAAGCCGAACAACTACTGCACCACGAGTGTGGTAGGACAGGTAGACGGACTGGTAGATGAGGTGGAAGAACTGATGATCAAGGTAGTCAAGGAGGTGACTAAGGTGTTGAAGTGAACAGAGGTGTTGATGGAGTCCTTGACTTCTCCACAATTATCGCTCAGCAGTTACAAAACCTACTCCTTGCTATTATCACTCAAGTAGGTAACCACGTCAATAACCAAGGGAACAATGGGAACCAAGATGGCAATGTAGTCAATGACAACATCCAGGGTGATGTTAGGAATGTCATTATGAACAATGGTCGAGGAGGTTGTGCGTATAAGGAGTTTTTAGTATGTAACCTAAGAGATTTCGAGGGTAAGGGTGGGGCGATAGCCTACACTCGATGGACTAAGAAAATGGAGTCAGTTCATGATATGAGTGGATGTGGAGCTAACCAAAAGGTCAAGTATGATGTCGGTTACCTAATCGGTAAAGCATTGACATGGTGGAACACTCAGGTTCAGACTAGAGGTAGGGATGCTGCAATTGGGATATCATGGGAAAACTTTAAGATATTGATGAGAGAGAAATTCTGTCTAGATAATGAGGTACAAAAGCTAGAATCTGAGTTTTGGTTTCACGCTATGGTCGGAGCTGGCCATGCGGCGTACACTGATCGATTCCACGAACTTGCTAGGTTAGTCCCTCATCTAGTTACCCCTGAGAAGAATAGAATTGAAAGGTACATCTATGGCCTTGCTTCACAAATTCGTGGAATGGTGGCAGCAACAGAGCCAACCACAATTCAGAGTGATGTACTAAAAGCTGGAATGTTGATTGATGAGGCAGTGAGGACTGGAGCTTTAAAGAAGAATACTGAGAAGAGAAGAAACAATGAAGAGTTAAGTAGAGATGGGAAGGTTAAGGGTGATAACAAGAGGTCTAGGACTGGTAGGGCATTTGCCACCACCACTAGTAACCCTGTTAAGAAGGAGCACTTAGGTACGACACCTAAGTGTACT
The DNA here is from genome assembly GCA_026074375.1 of Tanacetum coccineum. Taxonomy (NCBI): domain Eukaryota; kingdom Viridiplantae; phylum Streptophyta; class Magnoliopsida; order Asterales; family Asteraceae; genus Tanacetum; species Tanacetum coccineum. The sequence continues at coordinate 12,127 of BQNB010076437.1, forward strand.
ACCTACAACTACCATCATCAGCCCGAGATACCTTGCCGTCTGTGTACTAACTGCAATCACCTTGGGCATTTTGCCAAGGATTGCAAGGTAGGGCCAAGGATGGTGAACCCAGTAAATGCAAGAAAGCCAACTACTGCTCGAGGAGCATGTTTTGAATGTGGAGGCACAGATCACTACAAGGCCGTTTTCCCTAGGTTGATCAGAGGACCTGAGTAGAGAAGTAACCGTCCAAACCAAGCACTAGCTATTGATGGGGGTCAAGGTAGTAGGAACAATGATAACCAGGCTAGAGGAAGATCATTCATGTTGGGAGCAGAGGAAGCTCGCCAGGACCCAAACATCGTGACGGGTACATTTACATTAAACAATCAATATGCTACAACACTATTTGACTCTGGTGCTGATTATAGTTTTGTTTCCATTACTTTCGTACCTTTATAGACATAGAGCCCAGTAACTTAGGTTTTACCTATGAGATTGAGATCGCTAGTGGTCAACTAGTAGAGATCAGTAAGGTTATTCGAGGTTGCAAACTAGAAATAGAATGTCATATCTTTGATATCAACTTGATACCATTTAGACACAGGAGTTTTGACGTAATTGTAAGGATGGACTGGTTGTCCAAACACAAAGCTGAAATAGTCTGCCATGATAAGGTGGTTAGGATTCCACCACCACATGGTGAAACGCAGAGTCTTAGGTGAACGGTCAGAGGAGAAGGTGAGACACCTTATGAGTGCTAAGGCCAAGGAGCAGAAGCTGAAGGACATTGCCGTAGTGCAAAAATTTTCTAGGGTATTTCCTGACGATTTATCAGGATTACCCCTTCTCCGAGAAATCAAGTTTCGAATTGAGTTAACCCCTAGAGCAATACCGGTCGCAAAGTCTCCCTATCGTTTGGCACCCTCTGAAATGGAGGAGTTGTCGAGTCAACTCAAAGAACTCCAAGGCAAGGGTTTCATCCGACCAAGTTCATCGCCTTGGGAGCACCAGTATTATTCGTTAAGAAGAAGGATGGTTCATTTAGGATGTGTATTGATTATAAAGAGTTAAATAAGTTGACCATCAAGAACCGTTATCCCCTCCCAAGAATAGACGACCTATTCGACCAACTGCAAGGATCGTAGTATTTCTCTAAGATAGACCTTCGGTCCGGATACCACCAGCTGAGAGTGCATGAAGATGACATTCCAAAGACCGCATTTAGAACTCGATACAGACACTTCAAGTTCACAGTGATGCCCTTTGGTCTAATGAATGCACCAGCGGTATTTTTGGACCTGATGAACTGAGTATGCATACCCTATTTAGACAAGTTTGTTATCATATTCATCGATGACATCTTGATATACTCAAAGACAAAGGAAGAACATGAGAAGCATTTAGGGTTAATCTTAGAACTGCTCAAGAAGGAGAAACTGTACGCAAAGTTTTCTAAGTGCGAATTTTGTTTATGAGAGGTGCAGTTCCTTGGGCATGTGATTAACGAAAATGGTATTCATGTTGACCCAACAAGATTAAAGCTGTTAAGAATTGGGAAGCCCTTAGAACTCCATCAGAATTTTGTTCATTCTTAGGTTTAGCAGGATATTACCGACAATTCATTGAAAATTTCTCTAAGATTGCCAAATCACTTACCATTCTAACACAAAAGAACAAGAAGTATAATTGGGGTGAGAAACAGGAAGAAGCATCTCAGACCTTGAAGGATAAGTTATGTAATGTAGTTGTTCTAGCTCTCCCTGATGAACCAGAAGATTTTGTAGTATACTGTGATGCGTCAAGCCTAGGATTAGGTTGCGTGTTGATGCAAAGGGGAAAAGTAATTGCTTATGCCTCTAAACAGTTAAAAATCCATGAAAAGAATTACACAACCCATGATCTGGAATTGGGTGCAGTTGTGTTTTCCCTTAAGATATGGAGACATTACTTGTACAGGATGAAGAGCGTTATTTTTACCGACCACAAGAGTCTCCGGCACATCTTCAATAAAAAAGAACTGAATATGCGTCAACGTCGCTGGATAGAGTTGTTCAGTGACTATGACTGCGAAATTCGCTACCATCATGGTAAGGTGAATGTAGTAGCCGATGCACTTAGTAGAAAGGAGAGAGTTATGCCTAGGAGAGTTCGAACAATGAACATGACCATTCAGTCTAGTATCAAGGATAAGATACTAGCGGCTCAGAATGAAGCATCTAAGGTTGACACAGCACCAGCAGAAATGCTGCAAGGGCTAGATGAACAGATGGAACAAAGGAGTGATGGAGCATGGTATTACCTGGATCGAATATGGGTTCTTTTGACGGGTGATGTGAGAACCATGATAATGGATGAGGCTTATAAGTCGAAGTACTCTATACACCCAGGAGCAGATAAGATGTACTATGATCTTAGGGATATATACTGGTGGCCAGGAATGAAGAAAGATGTAGCCGCATTTGTTAGCAAGTGCTTGACCTATTTGAAGGTTAAAGCTGAACACCAGAGACCATCTGGCTTGCTACAGCAGCTATGATCCCAGAATGGAAATGGAAGAGAATAGCCATGGACTTTGTAACGAAATTGCCAAGGACCAATAGTAGGCATGATTTAGTCTGGGTCATTATAGACCGATTGACTAAGTCAGCTCATTTTCTACCTATGCGTGAAGACTATAAGATGGATAGATTGGCTAGGCTTTACCTCAATGAGATTGTAGCAAGGAATTGAGTGTCAATCTCGATTATATCTGATCGTGATGGTCGTTTTATGTCACGGTTTTAGCAGTCAATGCATGAGGCATTAGGAACCTAGTTAGACATGAGTACGGTCTACCATCCTCAAACTGATGGTCAGAGCGAGCGTACCATTCAGACCCTGGAAGACATGCCTAGAGCATGCATCCTTGACTTCGGGGGGAAGCTGGGATGTTCATCTTCTATTAGTTGAGTTCTCGTACAATAATAGTTATCACTCTAGTATTAGGTGTGCACCGTTCGAATCCTTGTACGACAGAAAGTGTAGATCACCAATCCTATGGCCAGAAATTGGAGAAAGACAGTTGATAGGGCCTGAATTAGTGCAAGAAACCACTGAGAAAATCTTATAGATCATAGATAGGCTTAAGACTGAGCGTGATCGCCAAAAAAGCTATGCAGACAAGAGGAGGAAACCTTTGGAATTTAAGGAAGGAGATTATGTCCTACTCAAAATGGCGCCTTAGAAAGGTGTAGCACGCTTTAGGAAGAAAGGCAAATTAGCACCTAGGTTTGTTGGACCATTTGAGATCACTAAGAGGATTGGTAAAGTAGCCTACAGACTAAGACTACCTCAAGAGCTGAACAATGTTCATGACACGTTCCACGTGTCAAACCTTAAGAAATGTTTGGCTGACCCAACACTGCAAATACCTTTAGAGGAGATCCATGTCGATGCTAAGTTGAACTTTGTGGAAGAGCCTGTGGAAATCTTAGAGCGCGAGTTTAAGAAGCTGAAACGAAGTAGAATTGCCATCATCAAGGTTTGATGGAATACGAAATGAGGACTTGAATATACTTGGGAACGTGAGGATCAGATGAAACTCAAATACCCACATCTTTTGAGCTCTAATACTAGTTGAATTTTAGGGCGAAATTTCTTTTAAGGGGGGTAGAATGTAACCCTTGCGGATTTTCTAGTCTTGTAATATTTTATTTCAGTCCTTTGACTATTTGACTATTTGCTATTTTAATCTAAGCAGTTACCGTCTTTACAGTTATCAGTTATTATTCTTTGATATCTTTTGTGCTATTATTCTTTTTATTTATCTTAATTTAGATAATTATATTCATATTTGATCAAATCTCAAGAGATTTTCCCGCAAACGGCGTAAAATGTCGATAACGCGTTTCGACACGTCCATAAATGTTTTAAAAAAAATTAAAGCAAACTAACTATAAATGAGTCGTGTGAATATTCTAATTTCATGTAAAAGTATTTTTGAACTTATTAAAAATACTAGGAATCTTTGAGTCACATTTTAAAATCACGGTCAATGAGTATTAAGGAAACTCGACACAAAACAAGCAACCCGAGCCACTCTTGGATGCTTTGCCCGGTTCGAGCCCCTTAGGGGACAACAAGGCAAGATTTTATGACTTGTGTCTCAAGGGTGCATGAATATCTAGACAATTCTCACACACTTCTCATTTCAAACACACACATAACATAATATATTTATTTCTTTCCTTCTCCTTGCTCGTCCAAATTAAACACACACATACACAAACCATAAATTTTCCAACTTTGATCAAAAGCTTGAAGGTTTAAATATTTTCGGGTTGATTCTAATAGGCGTGGGCATATTTAAGACAACGTGTGGGTTATCGGTTTCATGTTTGGCTCGCTTTCAAAACCCTTCTTGTAAGTTGTCATTTCCTCTAATATTTTTGTACTTTTAGTGTTCTTATGGTGCCTAGATAATAGTTGTACGGTGCGTTTTATAAAAAATTGAAAGCTAAGAGTTTGAAAATAAATATTAAAGGGTGTTTGTTGGGTTCGAACGTGGGAAAAGAACAAGGGAAAAGACCATTTTTGTTTCGTGGTTGTGATGGTTGAAAAACATTTGTACACTATGTAACTTTTTATTTTCTAGCTTAAAAAAAAGCTTATTCGACTTATTTATGGGCTTATTTAGGTTCGGCTCAAAAAGGAAACGAAGAAAAGTGATTTTTGATTATTACCTATTCTTGTCATAATTTTATGGCTTATTATGATAGCTTATTTTGGAAACTAAAACAACTAAAAGCTTATTTAGCTTATTTAAAAAGCTACAAATGTGATTTTTGGGCTTATAGTAACCCACGACCCAAAAAGCCCAATAAGCCGTGGCTTATTGTGGGCTTTTTGAGGTCTGGATTATTTTACAAAGCTTATTGGTTTGCTTATTTGGTTATTAAAAATACTTATTTGCGTATTAGATAAGCGTGGTTCGGTTATGGACTTGGAATATTTTCGGAAAGCTTGTTTTGGCCTTTGTAGGCCGCAACCCAAATGGAAGCCCAATAAGCTTCGACTTATTTGCTGGACTGATGACATCAAATAACGTCTATTTTATAGCGTCATTTATCCCATGTTATTAACCCATTTTGTATAGTTATTGCAAAGAATTGTTACTTAATCGTTTATATTTGAGAATTGCAGTAATTATGGAGTAATTAGTGAAAGATAGCAAAAGACGCGCATTCTGGAGTTTAAATGATGATATTTTGAAGATTACTATTCTGAAGACCAATACGCCGTATCCATTAAGGAAGACACGGCGTATCTGTGCCTGCACTCACCAAAGACCACAGAGGAATAAAGTTTAATACGCCGTAGCCAAAGAGACTCAATACGCCGTATTCAAGATATAGTACGTGAATATGCTGGAAGATATCAAGTGTGGTCCCTACTCCAAGAAATCCCCAATACGCCGTATCCAATCCTTGGATACGCCGTATCGAACCGACTTTCAGACCTTATAAATAGAAAACTTAAAAACAAGTTTTAAGTGTGCTAAATCATATTCTCGATACCTAAACCATAAAAGTCGATTTTCAAAAGAGAAAAAGAGCAGAAGAGGTCAAGCAACGTTATCAATTCCATAGGAGACATCGTGTAATTCCATATACTTTAGTAATCGTTTAGTTTTTGGTATCATTCGTTAACTCGGTTAGTTTACCTTGGCTAAATAATTACTCTTGTATTTATTATGACGTTTGAAGGCTAATACCTTTGGGTATTAGCCATTATTATGAAGATCTGAATGTTTGGTATTTGTTTATCTCGATTTCTTGATTTATCGTTGAATGCTTGTTTATGTTTATCAATTTATACTTGTTTACACGCTTTTGTATGCGACCTATCATTCAACTGGATCTAGTAACACGGACCAAGTAGATCTAGAGTCTGGGATAGCTCTCCATATAGTAATTTATACATCTAGAATCATAGTTACACAAATATTGTCCTTCTAAGTCTGTGTCTAGGATACGCTTCAGGCTTAACTAGTTAATTGGATATTTCCAATGGTTTATTGATCGTGTTGACTAGCAGGTGACCTAGATAATTCAACAAGTAACGTTCTGATTCCATTGGATAGTTGGACAAGTGGACTACTAGTGTATAAATTGCCATTAAGTGGTAAGTGGGTAAAGTCTCTATGAGCTAGGGTTTAACAAGATCACCATTGCTTTAATCCCTAAGATAGATTATAATCAGCAAATAAGGATGCTTTATGCAGATGCTTTAATTGTGATAGAATTAATGTGTTTAGGTCTTAGGATGATGTAACGCCTAAGTCTTAAGAATGATATGCCGCCTCGAGAGAAAAAATCATTGCACTTAATAAACAAACCAACATTCTAATCGGATTAATAATGGTTAATACAATTTTCTTATATTTGGCTCGACCGCTCTTTTATCTTTTGTTTATTGGATTGCGTGGGTTAAAGTGCCTTGAATTGATTGTAGTCACCAACCAAACTGTGCCAGTCTCTTAGGCTGAAAACCCCCTTTTTCCCGTTAGAACTAGGATTTAGACTAACATAGGTTTAGAATAGAGTAGAATTAACATAGATTAGATAACCAAGATATTAATTAAATTGATAGATTTAACCTCGCTTAAAGTGTTCGACACCCTACTTACCACGAAACTACTACCGATCGGGTACACTGCCCGTTAAAGTGTTGTTTTTGGTTTAGTCGGCAAAATATAAATTTAAAACTTGAAACAATAAAATATACACCATACAACGACACATCAAGTTTTTGGCGCCGCTGCTAGGGAGTGAAAATTAATCTTGATTTTTATTTGATATTTTTGTTTTTAACATTAGATTAGATCTAACCCTTAGGATTAGTGTAATTTAGATTAGTGTATATTCTTGTATATTCTGTAAATTTAGTATATTTGTCTTTAATTATTTGTGTTTAATTGTTTGCGTATTTAATTGTTTTTCTTAATACACTGTTCTGGTCGATAGCTAAATACGGCGTATCCACTTCCATCGGATACGGCGTATCCAACTTTCTGTCCAATACAGCGTATTCATTCAATTGATTAATACGGCGTATCCACTTCTATTGGATACGGCGTATCGATCATCTGATAAAGTTCTTTTCCATTCTCGAACTTAAAGCCCAAATTTTTTTATATACCTTTCTCCGCTGGTTCTACTGATAATTTTCTGGGTATTTTTCAGTAAGAATGACAAAGGTTATCAAAGGAGAGTTCGAGAAAATTAAGAATGTTAAGGTCGAAGATGTTTCGCTCACTTGCGATACACCACTTGAGGTTTTCAACAATGAAGTCAGTCGATTAAGCGGAATGGATGATGATTTATTCACATATGAAGTTGAAGTTGCTAACATCCCATGTAACTCGAATATGGATGGTGATTCGGAGCATGAAGCTGATGATGACATGGGATATGATCCGTCTGATGTTGCATTTACTGAATGGTTGGGATCGAAAATTTTCAACTACAAAACAATGGATCATTATACTATGAAAGCATTATGGATTTACTGGATCAGAGGAGATGATGAGGTTGAGCTCACAGATGAAGAATCTTCTGATGATATGGATGAAGTTGCTGAAGTCTTTAGGATCGACACTAATCTATTTAATTTTGAAACACCTATGTGCAAGGCATTCAAAGAATTTAACTATCTTTTACAAGTCGATCCAGACTTACTTACTAAGGACATTGAGGGATTCAAGACCTATGAAGATTACAAGAATGATTGGATCTATGAATGGAACAAGGACGTACCATGGGTCGATGAGAAGCCATGGACTAACACCGGAGTTTGGACCATACCCACACCAGTTAAACATACTTGCAAGCCTTTCAACTATAAGACTGGGTGTTCGGAATGGCCAACATGTAGTTGGAAGGATGATGGATACTGTAATGGAGGAAACTTACCCGGAACTTACATTATTGGAAACCAACTCCATTACCAAGGCCTTGAATGGTATGAGGCTTTGGAAGATTGTGAACTTAAAGATGAGGCTTTAAGAAACAAAGCTATCATGGAAGGATCTATCAAAGAAGACGATGATGAGTCACGTTACGAACAAAAGAGACGATGGAACATATATACAAACTATGATGATGCTTATGAGATTGATCATGAAGATAATGAGAGAGAAGAATTATGTGAAGTTCATGAGCTGCCGGTATGCAATGTAAGGAGATATATGATGATCAAATATTCGTTCAATAATGATGAAGAGTATGTTGCTGTAAAAGAAGACGAATACGACGATCTTACTATTACAAGAAAAGAGGCATGCCGAGCTTACCAAGAAATCTTTCGGATAATGGACGAAGGATGGATGGTGACTAGAGCTGAGTAGAAGAGAAGCTGAAGACAAGTCTAACTTAAAGACTTCGCTGTAAACAAAAGTGCTTCCCGAGAGACAACCCGGATTGTTATTTAATTTTATCGAGTCTGTCTTCCCAGACATCAATACGGCGTATCCGCTCCATACCATACGGCGTATTGATTGTCTGGACGTTATCAGTCTTTATTTTTATTGCACTTTAAAAACATTATTGTCAGTTCTGGAATACGGCGTATTCACTAAACTGATACGCCGTATCCACCAGACTGACCCGTAATTAGTTTGTTTAGTTTAGTTTAAATTAACCGTAGGTACCAAGATAGGAATGCACATGTTTTTCCTATATTCTATACAGGACCTCGTGAAAGAAATATCGACGAAGTTGGTGGAATGCATATTTTCTGGAAATCTATGTGTGTGCTGTTCGGATTCAGACGCTTTTTCAGCACACTATCTTGCTCATATACGCAACTTGGAGAATCTACCGAGCAAATATCAGGGGAGTTTCTCATTCTAATTCTTTTTAAATTCTCGTATTTAATGTTTTATATATACAACGAGGACGTTGTATAATTCAAGTGGGGGGATGGAATTAGAATGTTTACTTGTCCTATTTTTCACACTAAAATGCTTAAATTATGCTCAAATTTAAAAAAAATTCAAGCATACTTTTGTGAAATTACATGTTACATAACCCGCACACAATAACCCTTGTTAGATATTGTGAGGATTTAGCCTTTCCGTTTCCAAATGTTTACCCAAATTCCACAAAATATGAGTGTGCCGGTGATGTTGTAGACTTTAGAACTTGGCTTGGTATATCTATTCGAGACCACAATAATGAGTATTATGGATTTAATTGGAGTAACTTGTTTAAATTGGTAAATTTTAGGATTACACCCAAATTGCCTTTACATGTTGCTTATTAACTAACTACACCGGTTAGTTAACCTCCCTCCCCCCCCCCCCCCCCACCCCCCCACCACGTTTTAAACCCTTTTCCACTCTCATCTTTAGAGTGATGATCCATTAGAAAAAAACCGTATGAGCCAAATCCATTAAGAATCTACACCAACTATTTGTTACGTTACCACCCGTACACCTATAACATACCACTTGTTTTAGGGGATTTGTAATAAAAAAAGGGGTTTTTAATTTACAGTTGCTAATTGCTTAAAGTGTAAAGTTTTGTATTTCTGGAGTGTTGTGTCATTGTATATTTTGGTGCGGGTTGAAATTTGCCCACACTTGCAATATGGGAATGCATATTAGTAGTCAATAAACTCATGTGAATTTTAATATCGGCACATTTAATGGTGAATTGATGAGCAAGAACGAACGAAAGGAATTATCCGGAATTATTATGATCGTGAAGATGGTGAAACTACACCGAGATTTGAAGTTTAGTTAGTAAAAAAAATGGAAAAATACAAAAAGAAAGGGAAGGAAAGTTTGAAGATAATCGTTTCGTAACTACCAAAGGAATTACACGAAGGATCAATTATTCGTTGATACGTCTAAAAAAATCAACGATGTAGAGTATTGTACAAAGTGGAAGATATCGCCACTTTCCTTGTAGAGTATGTAAAGTTTTAGGATGATTGGGAAATTGACCGTTACGAGAACGCCAACTTAGGTTGTTGTTTTTTATCGATGATCAAGACGTTGTAAATAGTTGTGTCTTAATTATGGTAACGGCCGGGAAAAAAAGTATCTAGCAACTTGTATCTTAAATCTTAATCTATTTGTTTCTTGATTTTTATTTAACAACAATTTACTTCTCTCTCACCTGATGATTAGCCGCTGGTTTTACGTGAACGAGGACTTGTTCGAGCGTGCATGTCTATTCCGTCGTTACGGCCATGTATGCATGTCTTAGCTGCCTTGTTCGTTTATGACTTTTGGTGAAAGTTAGAAGGTTCCTACCTTATATCATTCTTCATCCTAACCGTTGGTTAAATTCAAATGAGGATTTGATCGAACACACATGTCTATTCCGTCGTTACGGCCATGTATATGTGCTCCAGCTGCCTTATTGGAGTGGTACTTCTGGTGAAAGATTGTAGAATGATCAACCGTAAGCCTTTCCATACAAAAACCCATATTTACCTTTATAAACTTGTTACTCCTTGGCTTTAGTGGTGGAGATGTGTATCTTTGCCAAGCTTATGATAGAATACCCGTCACAACCGAGCAATTGAGCAATTAGTTACATGTTACCACATAGATTAGTTGAGTGATTTGAGTGTTTTCATCTTCCTATTTCGTGAGGTGTTTGGTTGTGTACTTGTAATTGATCGAATAAGTGCTTTAACGGAAAATATCCTTAGGGATACATTTTTATAAACTTTTAAAGGCTACTTGAGGACAAGTAGGATTCAAGTGGGGGGATATTTGATGACATCAAATAACGTCTATTTTATAGCGTCATTTATCCTATGTTATTAACCCATTTTGTATAGTTATTGCAAAGAACTGTTACTTAATCGTTTATATTTGAGAATTGCAGTAATTATGGAATAATTGGTGAAAGATAGCAAAAGGCGCGCATTTTAGAGCTTAAATGAAGATATTTTGAAGATTACTATTCTGAAGACCAATACGCCGTATCCATCAAGGAAGATACGACATATCTGTGCCTGTACTCACCAAAGACCACAAAGGAATAAAGTTCAATACGCCGTATCCAGAGAGACTCAATACGCCGTATTCAAGATATAGTATGTGAATATTCTGGAAGATATCAAGCGTGGTCCCTACTCCAAGAAATGCCCAATACACCGTATCTAATCCTTGGATACGCCGTATTGAACCGACTTCCAGACCTTACAAATAGAAAACTCAAAAATGAATTTTAAGTGTGCTAAATCATATTCTCGATACCTAAACCATAAAAGTCGATTTTCAGAAGAGAAAAAGAGCAGAAGAGGTCAAGCAACTTTATCAATTCCATAAGAGACATCGTGTAATTCCATATACTTTAGTAATCGTTCAGTTTTTGGTATCATTCGTTAACTCGGTTGGTTTACCTTGGCTAAATAATTACTCTTGTATTTATTATGACGTTTGAAGGCTAATACCTTTGGGTATTAGCCATTATTATGAAGATATGAATGTTTGGTATTTGTTTATCTCGATTTCTTGATTTATCGTTGAATGTTTGTTTATGTTTATCAATTTATACTTGTTTACGCGCTTTTGTATGCGACCTATCATTCAACTGGATCTAGTGACACGGACCAAGTAGATCTAGAGTCCGGGATAGCTCTCCATATAGTAATTTATACATCTAGAATCATAGTTACACAAATATTGTCCTTCTAAGTCTGTGTCTAGGATACGCTTCGGGCTTAACTAGTTAATTGGATATTGCCAATGGTTTATTGATCGTGTTGACTAGCAGGTGACCTAGATAATTCAACAAGTAACGTTCTGATTCCATTGGATAGTTGGACAAGTGGACTACTAGTGTATAAATTGCCATTAAGCGGTAAGTGGGTAAAGTCTCTATGAGCTAGGGTTTAACAAGATCACCATTGCTTTAATCCCTAAGATAGATTATAATCAGCAAATAAGGATGCTTTATGCAGATGCTTTAATTGTGACAGAATTACTAGGTCTTAGGATGCTGTAACGCCTAAGTCTTTGGAATGATATGACCGCCTGGAGCGAAGAATCATTGCACTTAAATAAACAAAACTAACTTCTAATGGATTAATACATGGTTTAATACCGTTTTCTTATATTTGGCTCGATCCGCTCTTTTATCTTTGTTTATTAGCTTGCGTCGGGTTAAAGTACCTTGATTGATTGTTGTCGCCAACAACTGTGAACCGTCTCTCAGGCTGAAAACCCCCTTTTCTGTCTAGCTTTAGGATTTATATGACATAGGTTTTAGAATAGAATAGAATTAATAGATTAGATAACCAAGCTATTAATTAAATTGATAATTTAACCTCCGCTTCAAGTGTTGACACTCTACTTACACGAAATACTACCGATGGGTTTCACTGCTTGGTTAAAGTGTTGTTTTTGGTTTAGTCGGCAAAATATAAATTTAAAACTTGAAACAATAAAATATACACCACACAACGACACATTAGGGACCTTTCATTCATCTTATATACTATATATTCCTAATATGTATTTAGATCGATATGAGTGACTAAAATAAGGTTTAAGAACTAAACGACACGATTTTGAAATTCTATTGGGCCTTAAGGCCCAATAAGGGAAAACTAGTGATTTTAAGCGTGTTTAAAAAACAGACTTTGAACGAATGATACTTGTATATACTAGAATAGTTATATTTGTCATTTGGAAAGAGTTTTTTGATAAAGCCTTGCGAAAACGTAGATTTTGGTCTTTTGGCGAAAGTTTTGGTAGATTTTAGTCAAGTGTTGAAAAATAAGGTTTATAACCTTGAAAACGTTTTATAAACGAACGGGTCATGCCAAAATTTTATAAAAATACTATAGTTAGAGTTATTTCATAAAACTTTACTTTTTCAAAATCCGACACAAACAAAATAATAAAATGTTATTATTTTCATAAACCGACTAAAAGACGAAAAATATATTTTATAACTTTATAAAATATAAAAACTCTTATCATTCATTTTGTACAATCAAATCGTCTTAATATTTATACTTAAACACTAAATCTAGTTAGCTTAAGAGTTACCGAGAAAACTGTCGAAACTTATTCAAATAGCGTCTTATTATTATTATTCCTCTTCTAAAAACTTCTATTCTTTTATTCATTTCTTTTGACTCCGTTTAGCCCGTGTGAGTGCAAAATAGCTAAGGTACTTATATAACTACATGGGTATATTTTTTTGAGTCTTATTTGACAACCATCACACAACCAATAATACTAAAACAACTGTAAAACGCACATCTAGGACTCTTATGCATCAACCATAGGTTTACACTTAGAAACATATTTCTAAATCAGTCATTAATTGGAGTAGGTCGTGTCTGAACGCCGTTGCATTTTCTGTTGATCACCCTTGTATGTAGCTTATCACCTTGCTTGATGTGAGTTCTCATAGCCCCACTTTTTAAACTCTTTTCCGTTAGGGGAAAATGATACTCAAACTTTATTTCATACTGTTTTTACCTGTGCAAAACTTCTATTTTCATTTTGGAAAATGTTATGTGCCTTTGATTGCTATGTGAATGCCATGAGGATAATTTGTGCATTAGTTCTAGGTGAATATCTACGAACATCTATGCAAAGACTATTTACCCAACTGTATAGCTCCCGCTGGTAGGCGATAGGTTTGGAAGACAATTAGCGCGCGGGAATTCTATGGGAAATTAGGTTGGGTTACCCTTGTATAATGTGTTGATGTGTTGATGATCTAATTTCATTTGCATGCATTCTGCTTTCATATTGCATAACTGTCCACCACTTAAATCCTGGCACAAAAACTAGGTTTATACTCTAAACCTACGAGCTCATCAACTTTATGTTGACCCTTTTAAGTATCATTTCCAGGTAATAAGATTGAGCAGTGAATCATGGATAGGATGCTTAGTTGACTTAAGGAAATCCCGTGGGGATCTTTGCTGGAAGACCTTGTTTGTTGATTTTGTTCAATTATGTTTGGATTATTCTTAGATTTATGTAACCCCTCTGTTGGGTGGATTTGTAATCAGATCTTTTATGTGTTGTGATCCAATATTTCACGATACAAGTATTGCTTGTTGTTGGAAGATGTAGTGACAGTTTTTAAGGTAATGCATTTTAGTTTTCTTTATATTGTTTACCTTGTGTTACGACGATCAATCCTTTCATCACGCCTCGTATTTTTGCCTTAGTCGGGGTGTGACACATCGTTCAATGCCAAGGAACGCATAGCAGAAATTAACTCCCATCACGTCTCTATGGCCATTCTATAAATGGGGAATTGACATAGCCGGACCTTTCTTGGAAGGTCCCGGCAAGGTCAAATTTTTAATAGTGGCAATGGAATATTTCATAAAATGGATTGAGGCAAAACCTGTTGCGACCATAACAGGTAACCAGATCAAAAAGTTTGTATGGGATAACATAGTTTGCAGGTTTGGCTTACCAGGAGTGATAATATCTGACAATGGAAAGCAATTTAAAGATAACCCATTCAAGGATTGGTGTGAAAAACTAAACATCCGCCAACACTTCGCCTCCGTCAAGCATCCGCAAACCAACGGCTTGGTGGAAAAGCGAACAGAAGCTTGAGAGAAGGAATAAAGGCACGATTGGAGAAAAGAAGCAAAGATTGGATGGAAGAAGTCCCACACGTCTATGGACTCACCAAAAACATGGACCCAAGTCAAGAATAGGGAAACCCCTTTCACAGACATCAAACGGAAACGAAAGCAGAGATACCGAACTAAAATTGGATATGCCTACCCCTCTTGGAATACAGACGCATAAGAGAACATCGTGGTAGCAAATGATAGAAGCTTTAAAACTCAAATCCTGGAACTCTTAGAAGAAACAGAGAACAAGCAATCCAATCCGCAGAGACAAGAATAGCAAGGCAAAAATGACAAAATAATAAAACAATAACTTCAAAGTATCGTATGCCTACCCTCCGGACTACAGAGATAGACATGGTACAAAATGATGAAGCTTTAAAACTCAACCTGGATCTCTTAAAAGAAAAAAGAGAACAAGCATCAATCCGCGAGGCAAGAAGCAAGGCAAAAATGGAAAAATACTATAACTTCAAAGTTCGTAATACAAGCTTCAAACCAGAAGACCTTGTATACCGGAACAATGATGCCATCCATGCAGAGGATGGAGGAAAGCTAGGCCCTAAATGGGAAGGACCGTAAGAAGTGACAGAAGCACTAGGCATAGGAGCATACAAGCTTAGGGACTGCAACGGAAAGCTTCTTCCGCGAACCTGGAACGTCCGCAACCTAAAAAAAGTGTTATGTTCATGAAATGTAAGAACCCTACCCACGCGAGTATCACAACGGAGGGGGCAGTATTTGAATTTCCTTTCTCTTATGTAATTTATTTTATGATTTTAATGAATAAAGTGTGAAGCCTGGGTACCTTCACAAGCTTATATAAAACCTTTACTTTATTTTTTACTTTACATGTTATATGTTGGTAAGACGCGCACACAAAGGGGTACGACCCCATAAAGGATGAGTATCCTAACAATTAACTTATGTACGTAAGAGGTCTTGCAAGCCCGGTACCGGGAGAATAACCCACAAATATTCAATTAAGACTATCACCGTAAACGTATAACCACGGCATTAAAAGATAGCAACGTAAAAATTGTAATAGAACATAAATTGTTAAGTGTTACAATAAACCAACTACCATACAAAAACATCACAAAAAGTATCTAAGTACAGATAACCGCATCAAAAAGGACACACACGACCGCGGTATAAAAGATAGAATCTAAATTGTACAAGTAGGAAGCACCACAGCAATGGCAGGCTCAACTAGTCATAGGGTGCTCCGGTGAAGTCTCCAAAGTCTCTTCTTCAAATATGATCTTGGGGGAATGAGAAGCTTTAGGCTGAGGTTTCGCATTCAATACTTCGTAATCAGCCACTAATATAGGCGGAACAGAGCTAACATTAGCAGTAGTGATGGAAGCAGACAAAGCAATAGTGGTGGCAGCAGTTGCTGGTACTCTTGAAGTACTAGCCTCACCAACTAAATTATCAAAAGATAAAGGATTCACCAGCGGACCCATTGCTTAAGAAATGGATAAATGATGAGACAAAGTACCTTCTTTAACTTTTTGAACACAATCATGGACCACGTTTAAGGAATCAGATAAAGAAGTCTCTCCAATAACGGCATTGTCCTCCTTCTGGTAAATAGGCAGCAGAAGTTGCTCGTACGCAGGCTGCAACCGGCTGACCTCCGGAGTCTCAGCAGAAGGACCATCAAAATGAAGAGATTCCATGATACTAGCAATGCTGGCATCCTTGTGCGACTCCAACTGAGAAAGAAAGTTGAAGTCCAGGTCACAGAGAGGAAGGACAACGGAGACGTACCTCTCTTCCACGGAAGGATCATAGGCAGCAACCTCAGCAAGACCCCTTCTAGCCTTTCCATGATCAATGCCCGCCACTAGCCCAGTCTGCATGCCCTTATCAATAGTAAGACCAATAGCCGCCGCCACTACTACACAAAATGGTCATAGAGCCCTGTTGAAAAGTTCCATAGAACCCGGTTTTGCATAGGGGCTTAAAAGGGGAGGGACTCTATTCGAAGACCAAATAGAGCCCGGTTTGGTAAACGGGGTCTATTCCCACTTTTAGAGCCCGGTTTTCTAGTAAGGAACATGGCTCTATGTGAAAAATAAAAATAAAAAAATATATTTTTTGCAGAATTTAGCCATTAAATCAAATTTTGCAGAACAAAAAAACCAGTATCATCAATCCTTATTTTTGTCTATTATAAGAAATCCTAACTATCAAATCTTCATCTTCACTTCTATCTTTAGTCCTTCCTTCAACCCGTGACTCGTCTTGTCATTGAGCTTTCATTTTGGCCGGCACATTATATATAAGGGCTGCATATTGTCCTTGAGCTTTCATTCGAGCCGGCACATTATATATAAGGGCTGCATATTTAACTAGTATCGATTAGAACTTGTGAAATAACTAACAAGTTTGCTACTTACGGGAAACTACTGATATGTAATTAATGATCAGACTAGTTTAGTCATCAGAATTTTACCTATAGGGGCTGTGGAATATCGCGCAGAGTGAATTCATCAAGAAGTGTGTTGTCCTTGGTATTCTTGCTCTCACCCTGATACGCAGGGATTAGGAAAGCTACTTGGTTGTCGACCTTGTTTCATAAATCCACTCCTTTAGACCGTTTCTATCAGCACTCTTGTCTAAACCGTATGAAACTGCAGCTGTTGTTGGCTCGTTAATTAGACGCAAAACATTTAGGCCTGATAGAGTACTAACATCCTTTGTTGCATGTCATTGTTTGTCATTGAAATATGCAGGGACCGTAATCATTGCATCTGTATCTTTCGTTCCAAGGTATGCCTCAGCAGTCTCTTTTAGGTTCTTTAATATCTTAGAAGATATTTCTTCAGCAGAAAGTTCCTTGTTAATTTCATTGTGTTCAAGCACAATCATTGGCTTATCGCAAGACCTTTCTATTACCTTAAAAGGCCATAATGTGATTTCCTTCAGCACTCGACTATCACTGAATCTGCTTCCCACTAATCACTTAACATCTGAAAGCATAACATAGTAAATACATAAATTAGAAAGGATTTAACAGGCTGTATACTTCATAACCGGTAAACATATGATTTTCTTGTGATTTTAATATGCAACTTGCTGATCAAATCAACTTACCATAAACAGTGTTACTAGGCTTAAAAGATGGGAATATGCATAAGAGTAATGTTGATGAGATAGTTGTTGGCGGATCGACTCTGATTCTCAAAGTAAAATGTTATGGATGAATTCACTCTTGGCAAGATAAAGTAGCATTGAGTTGCTCTTTTCCCTCTTAAGCTGCAACTTTGCTTCAACGTAAACTCCTTTCAATGAATTCGTGTTGCTCTTTTGATTTGTCGTTACAGAATCTATACCATATTAGCCAAGGCTTTAGGACGAGCTACACTCATGTATACACAATTACTTTGTCATAGTTGAGGTTAAAGAGACAACTGATCAAGACAATAAACCTGAACGCATCATATGACAATCAATAAGCAAACCAATTCATCAATCAGATACCTCTGATTCATCCATATCATGTTTATTAGCAGGTCCATCAATATCATTCTCATCAATATCATCCTAAAATTAAGACATACATATTTAAACACATAAACAACAGGTATAAACATAAGCAAAGTTTTTAAATAATTCTTTACACAACTAGTGCCAAATTACACTCATCTTCAACAGAATATTTTCAAACCATAAAAAATCATTTGACATGGTGCTTATTTTCTACAGGGGATTGGGTGAACAAAGTAAGATAACTTTGCTTCTAAAAGTGATTCTTCCTTGTAACAGATTAATGCTACGCAAATACCTTGTACTCCCATCATTCACCATTGTCCTCCCGTAATGTAAAGAAAATTACTAGGAGTACATGATTTTGTCTCTGTTAATCATCGGTCCACACAAGGCCGGTGCTTGGGGTGCGCGGCCGGTGCTTCGGCATAGGGCCACCCTTTTTGAGGGGCCACAAATTCCACTTCAGTTTGTTATATATTACTTTAATTGATTACAAAGAGGCTTATATTTACTCTTTGAAATTTTCACTCGTTGTGTTATATTTAGTCTTTATCATTAGCCGAAATAGTGTCCTAGTTTACTTTGTATTCTTAGCCGTCATAGAGTCCAATTTGACTTTGTATTCTTAGCCGTTATAGAGTCCTAGTTTGATTCGGCAACCTTAGCCGTCATAGAGTCCTAGTTTGATTCTACTACCTCCCCCTCATCTCTATAAAAGGAGGTGAGGGGGGAAAGGACATGTACTTCATTCTTTCAAAAGCTTAATCAATAGTGAGGTTAAGGGTAATACCTTGTATGTGTGCTCCTTCTTTCTTTTCTGTCATAATCTGTTGTGGTGTGTGTTCTTCAAGATCGTTGTTATCCGCGCTAGTAATCAGGTTGTGATTGATCAATTGCTACAAGTGGTATCAAGAGCTAGGTTTACAGGTTCGC
>BQNB010076438.1:0-28233 GCA_026074375.1 Tanacetum coccineum
TTTGGCATTTTTTGTCTGTTTTTGGTCATTTAAGCTCGTTTTTAGAGGTAAAAGATATGTGTAATTAAGCACTTATCAGGACCAAACTGCTAACTCCCCCAAAAAAAGTCTTCTTTCCCGCCCCAAAACCCAGTTACAACTGGTATGTCGCCCCATACCTTCTCCTCTGCAAAACCACTTCTCTCCCTAGCCAAATCATTTCATCCTCCCTACTACCACCCCCCCAGTTGTATAAAAGCCATGTTGGCAATCCCTCACCTTTCCCAAGTATCTTCAATGGCTAAGATTGACTCCAAAGAAGCACGAATGAAATCAAAGGCTGAGATTTGCTTTGGATTCACCTCACACAACAAGCACACTTCGTTTTTGCTCTCCAAAGAAGCACAAGCTGCAAGTCCAAGACTTCGGCTATAAATAGAGCTTTTTGTAAGCCTTTGAGGCAAGTTAGTTTTTACTAGTTAATCTTAGAATAACTTAGCTTAATTTTCAGTCATTTATAAGCTTTTACTTTCAGCTTTGTAACACTTTCAAGTTTTAATGCAATTTGAATTTTAAGTCAATTTACAATACCAGTGTTAAGTTTCTTAATCATATTGTTTTGTGTTCAAAAAGCTCTTACCACAGCTTACTTATAAGCTGTTTTCATTAAGTAAAACTAAAAAGTTAAGTAGTTAAGAGAAATTCACAAAAATCACTCTCAATACACCATAGCTTATTGTATGGATGATAAGCCAGTTCTGGATGGGCTTATGGACTCTCACTAACTTGTGTTATACAAGTTAGAGCTTGTAGATTCTTGATTTAGCCCTGTTTTGAGTAAGGGTGTAGTAAGTCTCTCTTTTTCTTACTTTACTTATCTATTGCAGAACTGCTAGTTTATTTAATACAACTGTTGGTTTTAAGTTTATACTGCTAGACTAATTCATGCTTATTTAAGTGCTTATTATTGATTGAAAATTGCTTATAAGTGTTTTACCTTGTTATCTGATAATCTGTTTTTAATTAGTTTGAAATAAAAAAATGATTTCCCCTCTCCGCGCCCCCTCCACCCATCCACCCATTGTGTGTGTGGGTATTGAACAAGCAGTACTAACTCCAAGTTAGTACTGCTGGTTCATTTTAGGAACAGTACTAACTCTACACTAGCAGTACTAACTCCAAGTTAGTACTGGTAGTTCACTTTTTGGAACAGCACTAACTTAAGCCTACCAGTACTAACTCCAAGTTAGTACTGCTAGCTTAACTGTTAGTACTGGTGGTTCAACTTAGCTTATTAGCTTATTATTTCTGCTTATTTAAGATTTCCTTAGCTTTTTAGAGTAGATTAAACCATTTTCCTTTACTGTTTGCTTATTTAAGTTCATTTTCCTTTTCAAAATATATTCATTAGTGTATCAGTTTGTAGTTTTTTAGCTTATTTGTCATTTTAAGTTCATTCTGGTTGCTTATTCTTATGCTTTAGTGCTTATTTTGGGTAGTTAAACTGCTGTTTTAGCTTGTTTGCCTATTTATTGTCTTTTTGTGTTTTATTAGCCTAGCAGTACTAACCTAAGCCTACCAGTACTAACCTAAAGCTAGCAGTACTAACTCCAAGTTAGTACTGGTAGTTAATACTGTTAGTACTGTAGTTAGTACTGCTGTGTTTCTCTTGTTTAATTTAGCTTAATTGCATGCTTAATTTGCTTATTTAGAGTTAGTTTAGCTTATTTGATTTGTCTTAAGTTTATTTGAGCTTATTTGTGCCTTAGTGTAAAAGTTTTTAGTGTTTTTGCCTTTGCTAGCTTTGATTCTTGTTCCAGCTTATTCTCTTTGCTATTTTTATGTGTTTTTGCTTATATTTATCAGTTTTATTGCCCAATCATTCCTTGTGACATTCAAACACAAATCATCAATCGTCTTTCGATTTTCCATCTCTAGCCTCGTTGGGACATAACGACCCGGGAACACTCTATACTGCTTCCGGTTTTCTTGGTCTCGCGGATCCTGATCCTTGTGTGTATTTATATTCATATATTTATATATACATATTTAAAGGTGTAGCTGCGCGACGTGACCAATTTTTGGCGCCGCTGCCGGGGAGGTTGAAAAAGAATATCGCTACGTATTGACAATTTATATTTATATCTGTGAATATTTTTCTTCTACAAAAATATAAAAAGTACAAAAATATTTTTCACTTTCTTTTATTAGTATAATTATCATCTAAAAACAAAAGAAAAAATTCACTATGTTCTTTAATACGAACATATGTCTTTTTGATTGAATCAAACTGCTCTTTAAAAACCTGTTTCACATGATTAATTTCATTACAAAGATGCTCGTTTTCCGAAATCAGTTTTGCCACACTATTCTCCAGTTCTACATTTTTTGTCTCAATTTCACCATAATCATAATTGACATTCTCTTCCTTGGACTTTTCTCTCATAGATTTTATAATTTCCTTCAACTTACAAATGGTAGTGTCTTTATCTTGTAGCTGAGCTTTCAAATCATTATTTACAAAAAAATCTGGAATTTCGAGAGCATTTTGATTATTACAAGATTCATCTTTTTGAAAAATTTCCTGATTAAGCTGTATTGACAATTCAAGAGAAATACAATGTTTTTCAAGTTGTGAGTAACTTTTCAAAAGATCATTATGCGCATTTTGTGATTTCAAAAGCTCGGCCACAAGATTGGAACACTTATCACAAGATTCATTTATCTTTCTATCCATATTCACAGATTCACCAATCAAAGACATAGAATTCATCACAATTAAAGGAACATCTTGAGACATGATTTGTTGTAAGAGTCGATCATTTTCAAAAAATAATTCTTTCGTAGCAATTTCCAAACATTGTTTATCAACTGAAGACTGTTGAACAGCAACGTCCATTTGGTCAAAAACTGTCTGTACTTCCATTATTTCATTTAGAAGATCTCTATCAAACACATTGAAGATGTCTTTTAAAGATTTTAGAAATGGAATAATTTCATTATTAAAAACAGCTTTAGTATGTTCAAACCCCCATTCACCTTTTGTACGAGCATTAGGTTTAGTCCTTATCTTCACCACATTGTCAAACCTGGCAAGGTGAAATTTAAGCATTTTAAGGCTTTCATTCACAAAGCTTACCTTAGGAAGTTCCTTAGGAGCTTCTATTTTGACAGGGGATGCATCAGAAGGTTTACTGGTAAGATTGGACATACGCAACCAGAAAGCTTGTTCAGCTGACAATTCTTGTTGTGGAGTAAAACGTTTCCCAAAATCATCAGATAGACTATTTAATTTTTCATAATCTATTGGTTTATGAGAATGTTTGTTTAATGGAATTATGTGAAAACAACTATAAGGGCAAACAAGTCTACATAAATTTTAAATTGGCCCAAAAATATGAAAATTTTAAAAATTAGGCTCGTTTTCCCTGTTTACTTCCCCCACACTTAAGTTTAGCATTATCGTCAATGTGAAAAATAAACTTCAAAGTATGTAAAAATAGGGAAAATAAATAATAGTTCAAGAGAAACGAAACTCCCCACGCAAAGTAATCGCGATCGAACTCCATATGATAAATGCTACGCAAAAGCTAGCATAAGCATCTAAGATCAATCGATTTTTTTCTAAGCATCCGTATACGCTCCAAAGTCACAACCAATCCATCCTCTGTTGATCCCTTTTGAACAGATCTTACTTAGCTTGTTAAAGCTTAGTTGTGTTGGATAGATCCAAGACAACTATAATAGAAAATAAGATTGTGAATATTACAAACTATGCGGAAACTAGTTTGTAATACTAAGAAGAACAATGAAACAGTAAAACAAGATCTTGCTAAACTTTCAATATATTGAACACAATCAAAGTTACAAAATAACCTTGTAACTATGAATACTAACTATGAGAAATGACTTCTAGATCTCTATATCTAACTATGCCTTAGGGTTTCTTTTATACACCAAGAAACCCTAATGGGCTTACAAAACGAGTCTACTGATAATGCATATCTATTCCTAATATATCTCATGCATATCACATTAGCAGTACTAACTATTATAACTAACAACACTAACTACATAACTAACAGTACTAATAAACTGACAGTACTAACACTTTGTACTGGCAGCACTAACTATTATACTAACAGTACTAATGACTTAGACTGTTTTCTCTAATCTTTAGCAGCAGCACAAACTTGAACCAGCAACATTAAGTTGTAGAAGCCTCTAATTCCTAACAATCCTCCCCTAAACTTGTGATTTACCTTCAAATCATCAAGTTTCTGAATTAAACCTTCTGTGTTGAGGATGCTTCCAAACACCTTACTGTCTTGGTCTGTTTGCTTGATAGAAGATCTTTCTTAAAAGTTCTCTAGACATCTCACTATCTGCTTCTACTAATAGTCTAGCCACCATCATCAATCCAAGTGTTCCTCTAGTTAAAGGATATTCTTTCTCAACCAACATGAAGATATCATGTCCTCTTACTGAAGATACATGGTGAACACCACATGTATCATAAAGCCTCCATACCAAAGGATCATGCATATACCTTTGAAGCTTCCATAGAATATCATCATTATCTGGTTCAAACAATCTCTTCAGTTCAACCCACAATTCCTTCTCTTTATCATCTGTAGGCTCTGTTGTACTGAACCTCTCCTTAACCAAATCCCAAAGCTTAACCAGGTCATCTCTATCAAATTTCTTCAACATATCAGCAAAAATCTGATAAGCTTCTGTATGGTTTCCAACTCTGATAATTCTCCAATACCTTCTTGTGTCTTCAGAGTAAACCTCCCAGTCTATGATTGGATACCTAACCTGCAAAGGTTGAATAACAAGTTCTTCCACTGGAACTATCACTAATAATTTCTGTAGTTCTTCTTCTGATAATTCTTTTTCCTTTTCTGCTGATTGTTCTTCACCTGAACCTGAAGCTTCTCTATACCCTAGCTGTCAAACCAACTTTATATAACCTCTTAAGCTTATGAGTTCTTGACCTATATTTCCTTTCAAGCTTCTTGACCCTCCTTTTTAAACTATCAATCTCATTCTGTTAAGAGGTCTTTGTTTTCTCCAAATCAAGAACCCTTTGTTGAAAATTGGTACATAATTCCATCAATTCATTAAGTTTAAGTCTATCCCCATCACTTCAAAGTGTGTTACCTCTTGCGAGTAGTGAATCATTAGAAAGTTTAGATATATTCTCAAACCTAGTTTAAGCAATAGTATCCCCCATGGTTTCTTAGCACCTGGGACCACCACCAGAAGTAGTTCCTAGGGAACTAGATTCATTGCCTTGGATCGGATCTTAGTTATGTCACCACTGTCCTACTTTGCTTCTAAGCTAGAAGCAGTAGTGGCAACCCTCACCAAACTGTCACCCAACTCCTTATGGACAATCTCATCTGCTACATTGTCACTAGGATCACTAGGCTGAGGTACCTGAGTATCCTTTCTTTTAGGCTTCCTAGATTTTTGTGTCTTTTGTGGTTGAGTAGATGTTTGAATAATGGTGGGTGTGTGATGGGGATCAGTTGGATTTGCTAAACCTTCACCCATTTGTGATTGGTGTTGCACCACCATTGTTGGAAATAAAGGTGTTACTCTACTAGAAAAACTTTTTCCTACCCTTTTCATATTTCCAAAAATCTTCTTAGTGTGAGAGGGTGCATTATAAATTATTTTATGAGTTGGCAGCCCATCAAGTTGTTGATTCAAAAACACTTGTACAAACCTTGGATACATCAAAAATTTCCCAGATACATTATCCAAGTTTCTAATCATACCTTCAAAAATGAACTTTGAAAAGTTAAAATTTTGATTTGTTGTTAAGCAGATAATAGCAGGTGCCATAGTGCTACTAAACTCATTTCATGCAGTAGTCTTTGGACTTAGACATTGTAGAATAGTATGAATCAGAAACTTCCATTGTGGAGAGAAGAATGGCTTATAAAAAGTGAGCTTCTGTGAAATTTTCTCATATCCCATCAATTTAAGTTGTTCAAAAATGGTAGAGTTTGGTAAACAATCAATACCTTCCTCATCATCTAGTTTAAGATCTCTTTTCACAGATGCTTCAGAGATAATGATCTTCTTGCCATCTACTAGAGCATGCAACTGTACTTCCCCACTGACAGTTTTGACCACGCCAGTAGACCAGAATTGTTCAATGCAAGAGATATATATAGTAGGATTAACCATTAATGCATATCTTATAAGTTGTGCATTTAGAAAATCCACAATTTGTTCAAACCCATCACTTTCTGCGGGTTTAGAAAAAAATGCAACCATGTTATGAGTATCTGCAAACTTTAGGGTCGTCATTTATGTTGGGTTTTGATGATGGATGATAAAATTGAGTTAGGGTTTGTGATTAGAGAGTTTACGAAAGTATGAAATCAATTAAATGACTGATTGAAACCCTTAATTAAAGTATTTATGAATATACCCTCAACAGCATTAACTTTTACCCCGCAGTAGTAAGTTATGCCTAGCAGCATTAACTTTCACGCAACAGTAGTAAGTTATGCCTAGCAACATTAACTTTCACGCAGCGGTAGTAAGTTATGCCTAGTAGCATTAACTTTGAGTCACTAGTATTAACTTCAATTCCATTCTAAACAACTTTTCCATCATCAATTTAACACTTTTCTTTGCTTGTCCTGCAAAATGTTAGTCCAAAAACCAAGAAAACACAAGCCATAGAAATTTTCAATATTATCAGTACTAACTCAACAGTTATTAAGTCATTAAAAATAAAAAAAAAAAAAAAAAACCCCAGCCAGTACTAATTATACTCTTACAGCAGAACTTTATTGATATAAATAACTAGTCACTAATCATATAAAAAACTCTACAAAAAAAAAAAAACCATTAAAGAGATAAAGACTTTAAAGGATTCATCATTCCAATACTAACAATCAAATATTGAATCTACTTACATTAAAAGTTTGTAAGCAAATTTACACATTTTGTCAGTATGGATTTTGACCATTTTGATTCAATTTCTTTTATTGCAATCTTAATAAAAATAATGTCTGAATTATATATGCTTTATTTTTTAATTGAAAAAACATGATTTTTTAATTATGCCAAATAGTACTGTTATTGTAAATAAAGATCTGGTATGCATAAAATTATACCCATAATCAAGTAGCTGATTTTGAATCCCAATGCACTTGTCACAACAACTTAAAGCATCCACAAACTCCAGCTTTCTGTTGTGGAATTTGCAAACCACGTCTGTTTCTTGCACTGCCTTTATATTAATTACATCAAGAAATTGGCAACCTCCTATTGTAGACTTCTATTAAGCTGGCTCTAGCATAATCACTATCAGTGTATGCTACCAAATCAAAAGGAGAATCTTTTGGATACCAAAGGCCCAATTTTGGTTGACATACATACACCTCTTCTTTAATCTCCCTATAAAGAAAAGCACTTTTTACATCCATTTGATACACTACAAAATATTTAAATGAAGCATAAGCTAAAAATATCTTAATTGCTTCAATTCTTGCAACAGGGCAAAGACTTCATCATAGTCAATCTCTTCTTCTTGTGTGTATCCTTAGGCAACCAATCTTGCTTTTACTTTTTTTTATCACAATCTCCACCTGTCATCCTTTTTATTCTGTGAAAACCCACTTGGTGCCTATAGCCTTTTTTCTATTTGGTAAATTCCACTAAGTCCCAAACTTCTTATAAATTGAATTGTAGAGTATTCCTGCCATTAGCCTCTATCCAGCTTGGATCCTTCAATGCATGAATTACCTTTTTGGGTTCTTCCTGTGATAAAAAGCAAGCAAACAAGCAGTTTTGAAGGTCTTTATGGTTTGTTCTTTGTTGAATAGTACTAACAATCCCATGTTGCTTCAAATTCTTTGAAATCTTTCTTGTTTGTGTTGTTGATTGCAAATCTCCAATCACTTGATTAAGAGGACGACCTTTATGAATTCTTGTAGTTGGAATAGGACTGACTTGGATTGTTGTATCCAAATTGTTTATGTCAGCCTCTATACCATCATCTTCATCATCTCTTGAGAAGTCAAATATGCTATAATCTTCCAAAGCAGGCATATTTCGATCAAATGGAAGTTTAGCATTAACCTCATTTGTGCCAGTAGCATTAACATTGTTAGTGTTGTAAACATTATCTTCTTTCTCTTGATCATTACATTCACTATCTTTTCTTAGATCTTCATCAACATTCTTTCCATCATCACTTGAAGGTTTGGATCCATCATCATGAGAACTCTTTGGATCTTGGGAATATGGTGGATCGGCATTCCATAATGGTAGCAAAATGTAATTTTTGACATGTTCTGTCTCCTTTCTAGCTTGACCTGTATTATCACTTACTTTTGTTCCTGCAAAACCATTAGACTGTGTACCTGCAACAATTGTCTCATAATTCATTATTCTTGTTAGTGCATCAATATCAAATAGCCAATCTAGTCCACTACCTACAACATTAGGTATACTCTCACTGAACCTAATATGCAAGTTTTTTTCCACTATCCTTGTTCTACTATTGAATACTCTAAAGGCTCTACTATTCAAAGAGTATCCAACAAAGAAACCTTCATCAGCCTTAGCATCAAATTTGCCTAAGTGACCTATGGTATTGAGAATGGTAACAGGACACCCAAATGGTCTCATAAAACTTAAAGTTGGTGTTCTACCATGAAAAAGTTCATATGGGGTCTTGTTATGAGGCTTAACTACTAACACTCTATTTTGCACATAACAAGCAGTATTAACTGCTTCTGCCCAAAAAGTAGTTGGCAACTTAGAATCAGCTAGCATAGTCCTAGCAGCCTCAATTAGTGTCCTATTCCTCCTCTCAGCAACTCTATTTTGTTGAGGAGTTCTAGCTACACTAAATTGTCTCAAAATACCCTTCATCTCATAAAACTGATTCATTTCTCTGTTTTTGAACTCAGTTTCATTATCACATCTAATCACCTTAACCTTGTGATCTACTAGATTTTCTATCCCAGTTATAAAGGACTTAAGAATGCCACTAGTCTCATCCTTAGTAGCTAGAAAGAAAACCCATGTAAACCTACTGTAATCATCTGTGACAACTAGGCAATACATTTTCTTCTTAAGGCTTTTTACAAATGTTGGACCAAACAAGTCCATATGCAACAAATGTAAAGGAAGACTGATTGAGTTCTTTGTTTTGGACTTACAAGAGGCTCTGTGCTGCTTTCCCTTTTGACAAGCAACACAGGTTTGATCATTTTCAAAAAGTTTAGAAGGTAAACCTCTTACAAGATTTCCCTTAACCAATTTATTCATGGTTTTAAAATTTAAGTGACCTAGCCTTCTATGCCAAAGTTTAGATTCATCAGATGTGGCTTTTGCAAAAAGGCAAGTTAAACCTCCTTTAGGAACCATGTTCTTTAAATCAACACTATACATATTGTTCTTTCTAGGAACTCTAAGTAAAACTTGACTTTCATCAATTAACTTAAAGTTTGGCGATAAAACAATACATTCAGTGTCATTAAAAAGAACACTATTCTTTTTATCACGAGACACTAAAGAGATTAAACTTTAACTCTCTCACAAAATACACATTTTCAAAATCTAGATTACGAGTTTTAATGGTACATTTTCCTATGATTTTCCCTCCTTTGGGGTTCCCTCCAAAAGCAACATATCCTCCATCAATCTCTTCATAGTTTGTAAGATAGAACATGTTCCCTGTCATGTGCCTTGAGCATCCACTATCAATCACTCCTTGATCCTGTAAATCAATTTGTGAATTGCCCTCCGAGTCTGAACTTGAAGATGAGAAATCCATTAGTGCATAATTAGGCCCTTCCTCTGCCTGATCAATCTCGTCATATCCACCAAGACCATCACATGACACCAAAGCTGTGGAAGTATATGTTTCCACAGGCATACTCCTTCTTGAGCTTTCCTTGTTCTTATTGTCTTGATTTATTGGAGCTCTATACTCCCTAGCAAAATGTCCCCTCTTATAGCAGTTATAGCACTCCACTTTGGACTTATCAAAACCATTAGTCTCATTGCCATTAATAGTAAGCTTCCTTCCTGTATTCTTCAAAAACCTTCTAGCCTTTATAGTCAACATGGCCATTTGCTATCTCAAATACATCTCTTCCATGTCATCTGGATGGATTTGTTTCAGGTCCTCATGTACAAGTTGAGGACTATTTGGTTGACTAGCAAAGAATGCACAAATAACAGCATCACTCAAGTTATTAATATTTCTAGAGTTAGCAGCATTAACTTAAGTGCTAGCAGTAGAAACTCTATCAGCAGTATTAACTGCTTCATTAGTGATGTTATTTGAAGAGGACATAAAAAGCCATGTTCTGTGTGTTTGAACTTGAGCTAGACATCCCTTTAACTTCTGGTTCCTACACCTTAAGGTTGTTGTAGAGATCATCTATGCTCATTGTATCCAAATCTTCTTTATTCCTCCACACAACAGCATGTGTGTTCCACTTAGGTGACAAACTTCTTAATAACTTTTGATTAACATCTTCTTATGAAAGCTTTTCAACCAAAAGCTCCAACTGACTCTCAAGCTTTTGAAGCCAATCAAAAGTTTAATCCAACATCTCTGAGCTTGGAGCAATGAAGTTTTCATATTGCTGCTTTAAGAGATTCCTTTGAGTCTTTCTTGTAGTTGTATTCCTACCAAATCTCTTTTTAACAGCTTCCAACAACTTCTTAGCATCCTTTATAGAGTTAAACTTTAACTGATGTTCATTGGGAATGCCCATCATTAAAGTAATTCTAGCTTTCACCTCTAATCTTCTCTGAGCCTTTTCTTCAGCAGTAGTAATAGGCATCTTTGTCATAACTCCTTCTACAATTTTTGTTTTTGGCAAGGTTGCACCATTCTCTATGACTTCCCATAATGCATAGTCTATCATCTTAATATATTATTCAATCCTCATCCTCCATATCTCATACTCACTAGGTTTAAGCATGGGAACTTTGGATGCAGCCACCATGTGTGCAGAATCTTGATCCATATATTCTTATTCACAGCTTCTCAAACAAGCTCTGATACCACTTGTTGATCCCACTTCAATAGATCAAATTCTTTAAGCTTGTATAAGGTTTAGTTATATTAGATAAATATAACACAACTATAGTAGAAACTGTGTTTGAATGTATTAAAGATTATGCTGAATCTAATCTTTAATATTAAGAAGAATTCTTAATGAAACAGTAATTCTATGAACATACAATTCAACAAATAAGCTCCAATATTATTAACTAGTTTCAAGGCCCGCCCGTTAGGCGGGGAGATTTAAGGTATTGTTTGAAGAAACATTTCTGGAAACCACATTATGGTATAATATCTTATTTACCCGACCATAATAATTCCAACAGCTAAAACTGAAGTCAAGCCTCCCATGTTGAGTTACAAAAGCTTGTACTTGTAACGGGCCTGCAAACTTATATTAATCAAATACAAACCACATAATAAATCACCATAAAAATTGAATGAGTTTAGTGGTTTGGCCATTAATTTTAAGACATAGTTATCGTGAACTTCAATCTTAATATGAGTAGCATGCTACATAAGATTCTAAAGGGACCTGGAATCTAAATTTATATACTGAATACCATTGATTAAAAAATAAAGATTAAAATATTTTCAATATATCCTTGATATAAATTACATAATTTACATGAATGCATATACATATTTACAGACTTAAGATTACAAACTCTATCTGTGATTCTCTAGCTCAGACTTGTTGTTTAAACCTTTTGGCTAATAAATGTCTAAAAATTCTATCTATGATTCCTTAACCAACCGGCTATTTTCTCAGGAGCTCCTTAAACCAAAAAATTGTGATACAAAGTTACCAAATTTCGTTACATGTTGAATATGACATTCATCGACAACAATATGCTCTACATGACAATCGGATAAATTTCCATTTATTTGAAGTGATATCAAGATGAGGAAAAAACACATCATGAAGTCATGACTCAACCACATCATGTATCAGCACAATCAAACCCGTGGTCGTTCGACTTTCAAGGTCCAAATAGGCTTGAGGCGCCTAAGACAAAGGGTATTTGTGGTTAACCCGAACATGTAAAACCTCATTTGCAATGTTGGCAAATACATCTTCAGCTATTTTAAGAAGCTCCTCTCATTTGGCAGTGTATTAGAAGAGAGAA
This sequence comes from Tanacetum coccineum, assembly GCA_026074375.1. NCBI lineage: Eukaryota > Viridiplantae > Streptophyta > Magnoliopsida > Asterales > Asteraceae > Tanacetum > Tanacetum coccineum. The sequence goes on from BQNB010076438.1 coordinate 12,172, forward strand.
GGCCTAGTCAAATACAGGGACTTTACCGCAAGTGCTGATATAGGTACAGGGTCGGGTGCACCAAATGCCTAGTCGAGAATCACCATGTGTCCTCGGTCTTTTAAGCAGGCTAGTGATCCCTGCAACAACATTGAAGATGCTCTCTCACAATAATTTTGATCAATAAATATGCATCAAAGTCTTGGTTCCACATATAGGCGGCAACTTCAAGCCATTGGCTTAAGAATGGCCGACTCTCATTGTGTTTTTTCCCTAACGGGCCCAAAAAGTAATATTGAAAAGAGGGTCAAATATGCTTGATATCTTGGCTTCACTTACTGTAATGCTATTTTCAATTTGAATTGTTAATAGAAAGCTTTAAATTTAAGGACAAGAAGTGTGTAGGGTCAAAACTAACCAGACCATTACCAACAGATGACCTGTATTGACCCATTACCAATCCGCCATTATTCCACCTCTAGTTCCATGGTTTTAGGTGATTACGTTAAAATATTAACTGATAAATAATGACCCAAAACCTGCTATTAATATATTAAACTTACTTGAGGTACTAAAGCATCATATTCTTCAAGAGAGATGGATGCCGAAGTGCAAGACTCGTCCATTCTTCCTTGTCAATCTTCCTGGAGAAAAATAATGATAATCTATGGAGTAAAAAGCTTGGTACAATCAACTTATGAAAAATAATATTAAATCCAAACGAAGTAATTCATTTCCAAAATATACATAGAAGTAATCCCCAAATGGTTATATAAATAACAATTACTGAATAAAATCGTACTTTAGTAAACCATGATGTCCGAATGTATTTTCAAATAGTTGAAGCTCAAAACCCTCATCTACCCTGGCGTTGCACTGCAATAAATATTTATCAATGTGTAAAAAGTAATAAAGTCATCGTCATTTTATTAACTTATAATAAAATCTACATCAACCCCTTATACAAAAAATTAAGTTTAAAATATAATATTGTAAAAATGGCTTACATGTAGCCATCATAAACCCAAATGTATGAAACCTGACAAAACTTTCAAAGCATATTGGGACTAATATGATCATGTATATACAACAATAAGGTATTGGTAAGCCAATCCAACCAAGGACATGTCTACACATCAAAAAAATTTGCTCACTTATACTCAAAACCATTACGTAAGTGTCTTTCATTGATATTCTTATAACTGAAAGACAAGCTTCAAATTGTACTTTTGCATTAGCTACTTTAATGATCATCTTAAGATGTTACAATAAGAATAATGAATTTTGTCTCAATGATGATCTTACCATCAATAGCTACCTATGATTTCTTAAACCAGAATAATGAATTTTGTCACAACTATAATTTCTTAATCCATTATTTAAACCATGTTATTCAAGTGCATATAATTTTTTAAACCATCTTAAGATGTCACAACCATAAATACGATGAAGAATATGATATCATACACTACATATTCATTTCGGAATCAAAAGCAGGAGGATCCGGTTTGTTTGAGTTTCCTTGTTCTACTTTGACATATGCTACAGGTGCTGAACCTGAGCCAAAACCCTGAAAATACATACAGAAGTTTTAAGTACTTGTAACCCGAAAAAAATATTTATAGTTTTTTTTGGAAAGAAAATGTTCACCTTGTCAAGGGATATGTCAGCAATAACGGTCACACCCTTGAAACATAGACGAACAACACTCTTTGTTTCTACATTAACAAATATTGAGATTCATTAAACAGAGTTATTTGTAATACAAAGAAAATGATAGGAAATTGAATTTGCACTGTTTGGTGTGCATTTCCAAATGAGAGTGAACAAATATTGCAAAATATTAAAGAAAATATAAGATTAAAAAACTGCACATACCATGTCCTTAGACTCGATATCATGAAGTTCCCTCTTCACACGTCCAACAAAAGGCTTGATGTAAAAGAGAACAATATTAATGAATAAAAGAGGTATACATGTATAATCAACAAGCAAAAGAATAAAAGTGTTTTCTAGTCTTTAGAAAGAAGGGCTACTTGTCATTATTTTCATCAACATCAGAATCATCTGATCTTCGATCGTTATCCTTTGGATCTTCATCTGCCTGAATACAAATATATTTACTTCAGTTAGTTTATCATGAAAGAGAAAAATAAATTTGCAACATCAAGAACCACTTGTTATAGTTAGAAACACATTCAACTTAAAAATTTAGAGCTAACAAAGACGTTTTCAAAGCAAATCTTTCTCAAAACAACACATAAATGAGTATCACGGTATGCTAATGCTATATGATAAAACAGGCAAAAGAAATGGTTTGTTTGCTTGTCTTATATGTATTCTTTGTTTCAAACAAAGAGGAAATTGATTGTTGGTTGATAGGTTGATGCACGGCTAGAAAGTATCAAAGAAACGGCTACTGGAAGCATGAAAGTTTTGGATGGACATGTTTCATTTTTTAATAGAATTACATTAGATGCCAAAAGAAAATGGCAAGATTATTCTTCACAAGCAGAAAATGATGTAAAAGAAAGTGCTCACTTTGTAGCTGCTAAAGACAGCCGTTTTGACTTGCTTCCACATAAACGGTAAGTGGAGATGGTCATGCACTCTGACCTGGCTTGTTCAGTTTGGGAGACAATTTACGTGCAGCTCAAAACGGTTCGGGTTGGGTTTGCCGACTAATACTTTTTTGTGTCTAATTTTAAACTCTTATAAATAATGGATGAGTTAAATATCTTAGTTCCAAAAAGTCTAATTCTTTTAGAATAACATGGTTTAAGAAATTATATGCACTTGAATATTCGTTATTGATAAATACAACCCGACCCAACCTGTATTTGTACATATGGTTAAAAATGCCGCTTCTTTTTGTGATAGACTTTATTAAGAGCTGAGTGTTTTATATAATTCTTGGAATTTTATGACTCTTTCATTTAGTGTTGATGCTATTGATCCGCATTAAGTCATTCTAAAAAGACACACAACTCTGTGATTGAAATGGAAAGAAAACATGTCACAGCAAAGGACTCCCTACTCAGGTTAGTTATCTGTACTCGGTTATTATAGTTTAGTATCAAGATTCAACCAAATAGTTGAATTCCATTGTGTTTGTGCAAGAGATAGTTACTTTAACTAACATTAACTCGGATAACTAATAAAGTAATAATATTTACAACTTTCCTGCATTTTCTTTGTTTGGTCAACTTTCCTGTAAAGCTTTCAACATGAGAGATGAAGATGAAATATTATTAAGTGCAAGGTTCCTTACTGAAATTTCTGGCTATGTTACTCCTGCTACGTAGATTATGATAATTGTGAATTTTTGATGTCAACGTCGCTAACTCGGTTTGACGTACACTTGATTCCAGTCTTTAAACCTTTTCAACCATCTCATTCAATTAGTTTAATCCTAAAGAGATAGATATAAAGCAGTTAGAAACAAACAGTATGCGGAAGGAAATTACCCTAAAATGATTTGAGAAAAAGCACTACTTTTGATCTAGGTGATGAAGCATATGAAAGCTCTAACCCACTTCAAAAAACACAACCCCAAATCGATTTTGTTTGAGTTAACCTAAAAATTAAAAACCAAAAAACCCTAATTTTATAATACTGATAACAAAGAAAATTGGGCAAAAAAAATATTGTCAGGTTCATACGCTTGGTTGATTTGATTACAATTTTCAATTTTCTCCAGCCGTTATTTTTGTGTGTGTTTTTTTATTTGAGATCTAAAACACAAAATAATCAAATCAATCTAAAAAAACACAAAAATAATTGAATCGACATCCATCAAAATAACACACACAAAACAGTTGGATGTATTTTTTCTTGATCTTGAATCGATCATATCTCATTAGAATGGATTTAGGGGAATGTTTTGATCGGTTATTATTTTTTGGAACGGATTTCATTTGATTTTGATGTAATCAGATGGTTTGATTTTTAGGGAGATGATTGAATTTGAGAGGATGGCTGCAAAGGTTTTGTCTGGAAAGTGTTAACTGAATGAAATTTAAATGCCATGTTCAAGCTTTAATATGGATCGTCGATTATTTTTATTTTACAAGTGTCGTTTTTTTAGAATTTTGGGCCAAGAGATAGTTTCAAAAACCTTGTTTTATATAGGTTATAGATGATAACAATACGAATACTCTCAAAGTATTAGGGTTACAAAGACCTTAAAGCAATGAATTATACGTCTAATGATACTAATACATCAAACTCTATGCCCTAGGACCTCCTTTTATACACCAAGGAGCCCTAGTTGGCTTACAATACTTTCTTAAGTATCCATAATCTTTTCTATAAACAAATAACTTAATACATATCATATAAGCAGTACTAACAACAAATAGTACTAACTTATTAACCTTAGCAGCATTAACTTATCTCTGAGCAGTCTTAACCTTGAGCAGTAGTAACTTTTTACTAGCAGTAGTAACTTTGCCCTAGCAGTAGTAAACACTTAGCATATTTTCTTGAGCAGTACTAAATCCAGCTAAGCAGCATTAACAAAAACATGAGCAACAGTAATTCAAACAACATCAAGAAGACTTTTAATCCCAACAACCAAACTAGATGGGGTTATCCTTTTTGAAAAACAAAGTGATGATCTTAAAAAGAGGCTTGTAAAAAATAACGAAGACAAAATGGTTATTTACAATTCTTTGCCAAGAAAAGAATATGAAAGAATTTTCATGTGTAATACGGCAAAAGAAATTTGGAAAACTTTGTTAATCACCCATCAAGGTAATAGCCAAGTCAAAAATAAAAAGATCGATCTTTTGGAACAACAATATGAACAATTCATCATTTCTAAAGACGAATCTGTAGATAGCGTCTTTTCTAGATTTAATACTATTATTACTAGTCTAAAAGCTCTTGATGAAGGTTACTCTAGCAAAAAATATGTTAGAAAGTTTCTTAGGGCTCTACATCCCAAATGGAGAGCGAAGATCACGGCAATTGAAGAGTCAAAAGACTTAACATCATTATCCCTTGATGAACTCATTGGAAATCTAAAAGTCCCATGAGATGATCATCAAGAAAAAGTCTAAAATAGTCAAAGCTAAAGGAGAAAGGAGATCTCTTGCTTTGAAGGATAAAAAGGAATCTAGTGATGATGAATGCTCGACTTTCAGAAGTGAAGACGATGAGTACGCCATGGCGGTTAGAGACTTCAAAAGTTATTCATGTAACACCCCTATTTTTGACATATAGCAGTGGAAGCTAATATGGGCTATTACTTCATGGATCCACAGCCATAATCATAGAAAACAACGTTTTAGAAAAGTTAGTTATCATTCAATATCATATCAGAGTTTTACAAAGCAGATCCCAAAATCTAGTAACATAAAGTTTGAATGATAACAATTTAGCCATCTTTAAGTCCGTGCCACTCTGTGCCATAGGTTACTCAATTACCTGAGATAAACATGCTAAAAGCGTCAACACAAAGGTTGAGTAAAATTCATAGGTTTTCAGTTATAATAGTTGAGTACAAGTTCAATAGTGGGTTACGTTGTTATACACCCATAAGTGTAATAATTGCAATGAGTACTATTATTATGGAAAACAGTATTATCATGGAAAACAATATTATCATGGAAAATAGTATTATTGCCCTAAGCTCATGAATCACATATTTAAACTTAATAGACCCGGGAGCCTCTTTTCGAAGACATACTGGGAGCTACTACCCAAAGAGATACTAGGAGCTCCTACCTAAAGAGATACTGGGAGCTACTACCCAAAGAGATACTAGGAGCTATTACCCAAATAGATACTCGGATGTCTTATGGGAAAATGGAGGTACACTTAGCAAGTTATAATATCTGGATAGCATTATAGTGGGTATAAAAACACTTGGTTTCATAGTTTATAGCATATATTCCCCCTCAGGATTTTGATAAAATTATAAAGATGGGGGACTATTAAACACTGTGTATGGATTCCATATCATTTATTCATATTCACCTTAATGCTTAATTTGTATTAATAAAACTATTGAGCATGTATCCCCTTATGGGTTTATGAACATATAATGACTTTAAAAAAGCGAGGCTATTATATCTCATCACAGTAACTGGGATCCATGTGAAAATCATTTATTATTGGATAGAACTAGGCATGTTTCCCTCGCGGGTTTAATAAATTTTAAAGACTTTAAAAGAAGAGGCTATGAAAATCTCTCATTAACAGTACATGGGAATATCTGATCTGATGGAAATAAAAAAAGGTTATAATAAAGTAAATGTTACGGGCTTTTGTCACGCAAACCTGAAAGTAATTTGTCAGTCTTAGTGAGATGGTTTATGTTTCAAATACTTTACAATGTTTATAGTATATCTTTATTTAGTAAATTATGGTAAGATTGTATCACTATTCGGGCTATCATAATCCTAAAAGGCCATGTCAGTATCATTGGAAGGAGCCAGGGGCACTTTAAATAGGAAACCCTATAAACTCAGTCAAACAGATAAACTCATAATGAAACCCTTCATATATATTATTCCCTTGTAAAGTGATTCCGTAAAGATTTTTAAGTTTCTTCAAAAGTTAGTTGATGATATTTATGTGAAATATATAACGAATTTAGTGCGTCTTAGTGCGTCGTTCTTATTGATTAGAACGATAAATGTGTCAGGTTTTTATAAAAATTGGTTTTTTAATATTTATATATATTTGTTATAATTTATTTAACAAATATTATATTTTATATTTTTAAGTTTGCAAAATTGGCAATTTATACATTAGTTTAATAAAACTTTTTCAACTTTAGTCCTTTATATATAAATGTATATTTAATTTAACCTTTAAATTTGAAAATTGGAAAATTAGGTCCTTATTGTTATAACTTTTAGAATAGTTGACAATTTTCTGCCCCTTTAGTTTATAAATTTCACAGAGTTACGTTATATACCGACATTTGAATGGAAATATTTGCAAAACAAGTTCAAAAAGCCATGCAAGCTTATTTTAGGATTCCAAATGATATTTTCAGGTTGTAGCTTATTAGAATAAGCTAAATAAAAGATTTTATTAACGTCAACAATAAGTGTAGTTTAGAAAAAGATTTTCGTTTAGCTTAGCTAGAAAATCAAAACGGATCGTTTTTAGGGTTTTAATCAAAAACACATTGGTTTGAGGATTCAAGGCTTCAAACAAGAGTTTATATATGATCTTAAGAGTATTATGAATATTCTAATACAGATTATAAGCTTATTGAACAAGATTTTGAGATTACTTGAGCTAAAATGGGTCGAAATGGGGTTTTTGAGTTCATACGCCTAATAACGACTTCAAGGCTTCGTTTTTCTTGCTTCTTGGCTTCTATTATGAGTTTAGGGACTTCACTTGATCCTTCTTGGTCTGAGTTAAGACTCCATTGTTGTATTTGATGATTTTTGAGGTGTGATTTGAGTGGTTGCTTGATTCGGCTATTTATAGGGTTCAAGGAGCCTTAGTGCCTAATTTTTCTTGAATGATTAGTGTCATAGCTAATTAAGGTGATTCACGGAAGCTAGCATGATGAGTAATGAGAGGTAGAGGTGTAGATTTGAATGGTGGATAGGTTTTGGGGGTCACGGCTAGAAAAGGGTGACAAGGTGGTGATGTAGCAAGCTTGGTGGCCAAGATTTGAAAGGGAGGTGCTTGTAAGCAGCGTGGAGACATAATGGTGAGGTCATGGAGGTTCTAGGATGGGTGCTTGGTTTAAAAATGGGTCAAAAAGGAAGAAAAAGGGTCACGGGTGGTTTTGGTCTCGGTTAGGTTATAGGTTTTAGGGTTTAGTTTTAAGTTTAAAGTGAAATTATGGTTTTAGGGGTTCGTTTAGGGTTTAGGGTTTTATATTAGGTTTTAGAATGATTTAGGGATTAGGTTTAGGGCTTAGAAGTCATGTATTAAGTGCTTGTACCTTTTGTTAAAGTGGTGGTAAGAAACTAAAATGAATTAGGAGGTAAAATGACCTAGTTTGACTTTATTGCATTATTGACTTATACATTAACCTTTAGAAAGTCGTAACTTGATTTAGGAGGGAAAATATATTCAAATGTGGTGTATTGATACTTGTACACATGCTTTAAAGGCTTGTACATTCATTTTATATGTATACATTACATATAATTAGGGTTTTGATATAAACGTTAACGTTTAATGCTTGTTTTGAAATAACGTTTTGAAAAGTACGTTAAATGGATAATGTACTTGGTAAAATGATATTAAGATTTAGACTTGACATATTAGTATGTTTACATGATATAAACATAGATATAGATGGCATTGGTAGAGGTTGCGTAAGCTAGTTTACTTTAGAGATGCAAGTTACGTTGCATAATGAGATAAAGCAAAAATTTCCCTATAAGAAGGTGGTATATAAAGTGAATCTAATTTAATAGATGGATATTACAGTGCATCTAATTTAATAGATGGATGATTACATTGATGAAAATACTAAAAAATTATGGGTTGTTATACTTCAAGAGAAGAGGTAGGTTAGTGAGACAACCTGGGAACGACAAAAAGACCTTTCAAAGAAGCTGAGACGACAAGAATGAAAAAAGTGATAGAAAATGCTTTAGATGCGGTGATCCAAATCATCTTATTGGATAATGTCCAAAACCACCGAAAGACAAGAACCAAAAACATTCGTCAGAGGTTCTTGGAGTGATAGCGGTGAAAAAGATGATGAAAAAACTAAAGACGAAACAAGTCTCGTGGCTCAAGCATGTAATGAGGTGTGTTCATAATCCACTTACTATAGTGATGATATTTCTTGGGTAGATGATATTAAGTTTGATAGTGAATGTTACAACTTTCGCAAAATAAGTTTAAAATTTATCTTTAAGAACAAACAACTAAAGAAGGCTAAAAAGAAGCTTGAAAATGAGTTTAGTAAGCTAAAAGAAAAGTTGTCCACGCTCGAGAAAAACAAGGGAGTTGATCTCGAATGTACAAAGTGTCAAATACTTAAAATTAACAACGAAAAACTCAAATAGGAAGCCTTTAAGCTAAATCAATTTGAAAAGAGTACACATTCTTTAAATGAAATGTTGAGTAATCAAAAACCTTCCGGTGATAAATTGGGTCTAGGCTTTAATTCATTTGAAGCATCAACAAGCAGGACTGAGGAAATCAAATTTATTAAATCTCATAATGAAACGCCTTCTGGTGGCGGTCCCCCAAATACTGAGGGTGGCTCCCATAAAGCACAGACGGCTCCCAAAGAAATTAAGGGACCACATGTCTATTCACTAGAATCTAAAAAATCCATTTCTTTTCAAAAATCCATTTTGGGTCCTAGACCAAACCATATACCGGTAAACAATGTTAAAATTCCCGTTGCTGGTGATATTGAGGTTAAACAATTTTATAAACCATCGTTAAACCCGGAGTTAGATTTTATAAACCAAAATTTAGGTTAAAAACTCCACCACCTAGAAGAGTCAATAATAATTATCCTCGTTCTAAGACACCCTAACCAAAAAGAAATGTTGGTCGACAAAACCAACCTCATGGTTTTCCCATAACTTGGAATAACTTCCAACCTCAAAGTTACATGCCATGGGGAATGTGTCCTCCATTTCCATATCCCAACTAAATGTATCAAATGCAAGGGATGTTTAGCACTAACAAATTTGGACCCTAAGATATTGGGGACCAAATGTTTAAGGTGTTGTCTTATATAAGTATATATGCCTTGGAGTCGACTTGGAACCTGATGAGTGGATAAAAGATAGCGTATGCTCTAAACACATGACGGGTAACCGAAAGCTCTTCTCTACCTACAAGGCATACAATAGAGGTAACATTATTTTTGGTAGTAATCTTCGCGGAAACATTATTGGCAAAGATACGATCTCTAATGACTCTCTCAATATAGATAATGTAGAACATGTAGATAACTTAAGATTTAACTTGCTAAGTGTAGGTCAAATATGTGATTATAAATGTAGAGTAACTTTCTCTAAACATGATATTGAAATCACTAAGGATGGTAAATTCATAGGTAGAGGTATTAGGAAGAAAGGATTATACGTGATGAAATTATGAAATTAGCCGAAAGATAAAATTTGTCTTGCAACGATTGATGAAAACTCTACTTTGTAGCATAGGAGATTAGGTCACGCAAATATGCGTCTCATTTAATCATTAGCATCTAAGGAATTAGTTAGAAACTTACCTAAGCTTAAGTTTGATCAACATTTCTGTGATGCTTGTAAAATTGGAAAACCAACTCACGCTAGTTAGGAAGCTAAGAATATAGTCTCAACGACTAGATGCTTAGAACTTCTTGATATGGATCTCTTCGGTCCATCCGCCGTACGGAGTTACAAATAAAACCTTTACACCTTAGTAATAGTAGACGATTATTCTAGGTATACATGGACAAGATTTCTTAAAACTAAAAATGAAGCCTTCGATCAATTTGAAATATTTAGTAGGAAAATACAATACCAATAAGGATGTTCTGTAGTGTCAATTAGGACGGACCACGATAGGGAATTTGATAATGAAGTGCAATTTGGAGAGTTTTGTAATGCCAAAGGTATTACACATAACCTCTCGGCTCTACACACTCCATAATCAAATGGCGTGGTAGAAAGGAAAAATAGGACACTACAAGAAATGAGTAGAACCATGTTGAACGAACAATCGTTACCATAAAAGTTTTGGTGTAACGCCGTAGTTACTTCAACATCCGAATCCTAATTTAAGCCATCTTAGTTAAAACACCTTATGAACTCTTGAGAGGTAGGAAACCTACTCTTGATTACTTCAAAGTGTTTGGAAGTAAGTGCTTCATTTTAAGCACCAAAGACTACCTTACTAAGTTTGACCCATAGTCATATGAAGGTATCTTTTTAGGTTACTCCTAAAATAGTAAAGCCTATATTATCCTAAAAAACATACCATGAAAATTGAAGATTCACTCAACGTGACATTCAATGAAATTCATCCACCCTCTAAGACATCACCCTTGGTGGATGATGACTTAGATGAAGACAAAGCAATTAGAGTTATCAAAAAGAAAAACTTAGAAAATGACATTGAGGATGAAACTTTAGAAATTGACAAAGTAGTCAATATTAAGGAATCTAGGAACCATCCATTAGAAAATGTCATAGGAAACCTTAACCAAAGAACTCTTAGGTCACAAGAACTAATAGATACCTAAGAATGCGAAAATGAAGCCTTAATGGATGGATAGTTGGATTTTGCAATGACAAGAAGGGGGGTTCTATTAAATCAATTCGTTGGCAACGATGTTTGGAGGTTAGTACCACACTAAGAATATGACAATCATAGATAGAAACTAAATAGGTGTATTAGAAATAAGTTAGATTGAGAACGGTGTGTTTGTGTAACTTGTAATAAGGCTTGATTATCCCTAAATGTTATAATCAACAAGAGGGCATCGATTATGATGAAACTTATGCCCCAGTTGCTAGATTAGAGTCTATTAGAATATTATTAGCTTATGCTTGCTCTTTAGATTTTAAGCTATTCCAAATGGATGTAAAAAGTGCATTCCTGAATGGTCTTATCAATGAGGAGGTATACGTGGCACAACCTCCAGGATTCATTGATTTTGAAAAATCAAATCATGTTTATAAACAAAAGAAAGCTTTATATGGTCTTAAATAATCATCCAAGGCTTGGTATGATAGATTAAAATCTTTTCTTATTAAACATGAGTACAAAATAGGAATGGTAGATAACATACTTTTTACAAATAAGAATAGTTCAAATCTCATCATCGTTCAATATATGTCAACGACATTATATTCGATTTGACTTGTCAAGACATGTGTGATGAATTTGCCAAAATCGTGCATGATGAGTTCGAGATGAGCATGATAGGTGAACTTAACTTCTTCCTTGGATTACAAATAAAACAAATGGAAGACGGTATCTTCGTTAATCAATCTAAATATATTTAAGAAATGCTTAAGAAATTTAGCTTAGAAGATTCTAAACCAATGAAAACACCCATGTCCTCGAATACTAAACTCACGAAACACAAAGAGTGTGAGTCAGTAGATAGTACCAAGTATCGAGGCATGATAGGTAGTTTACTCTACCTAACGGTAAGTAGGCCGATATCATATTTAGTGTCTGCCTTTGTGTTAGGAATTTAGTTTTTAGTGAAGTGACGATCATTATCGATCTCACGAGCCTTAGTAATTGTTAGACAATATTATGCAATGTCTAAGTAATCTAACCGGGCCAACTTATAGAAAGCCCATAGAAAGCCCGTCCCAACCCATCTCATGTAAGTATATTAACCCTCTCCACACATAGAGAGGGTGTTGGTTGAATGCATTTCTCTTATTTTCTTATGTGTGTTTTTGATGTATTCTCCCATCCATTCTCTCTCTAGCTTTCTCTCTCTAAGTTATTAAGTGTGTGTGAAATTAAATATCCTTCAATTCGTATCATCACCAAGGTTTGATCTTGGGGCAATAAGTAACGACAAGGACGTTGTTTTTTTTTGTTGTTTATGGGTAAAAAGACAAGACGAAAGGAAGATGGTACTTTTGGCTCCTAGCGAACCGATTTAGCAGCATAGTTAGAACCAATCTATTGTGCCATAGTTGGAACCGATCTATTGTACTACACTTTGAGAACCGATCTATCCAAAACTTCAAGTGGCAACCGAACTACTAGTGATCCTTTGTAAACCGAACTACTAATTTCCTTTGTAAACCGAACTACTAATTGACTTTGACAACCGATCTACTGCTTAAGTTTGTGTGGAAACTGATTTACCAATTCAATAGGAATAAACCTACACGTTTTAAGTAATTTTCAGGTTTTTCAATTTTGAGTGTCGGTTAGTTACGGGACTTATAACATATACCATTGTGATCGTGATCCTTTTTCGATCAACGTGGTGTAATCGCATTTCACCGACGATAACCGTATGACTCTGCGAGCTTAAAATTAATACATGTTCTTCATATATATATTTAAACGACAACGAAGAAGAAATTGGAGGGAATTTGCTAATTTATTAACAAGAATTTGAACTTGCCACATGCAGCCTCTGGAATTTTAGACTACTTCTTCATTAGTCCTTAGTTTGATTATTAACCCTCATTATTGAAACAAGTTTTCACCGTTAGTCCTTAGCACTTATAAATCAACCGTTACTCCTCTAAAGTGAATCATAACTGCACTGTTAGTCCTTATTTGAGTTTTAATCAATCGTTACTTATTTTAAGTTGAAAGTTTGTGCATCGTTCGTCGTTTTAAGCTCATCAGTCATTAACAAAAGCTCAAATAATTCATTTACAACAACGATTTCAAAAACAATTCATCATTGTTTCACGGTTTCTTCTTGATTTTGTAAAATCTCATGAAAGATTCCATTCTTTTCTCGGTTTAAATCAAAAATTTATAAAATCCCGTTAACGTTAATTGATTTCAATCCACAACAACAATCACTTAATCTATAAAAGATCCACAAATTTGATTTCACACATCAATTACTTCAAAATGTTTAACATGAATGACAGAGTTTACAATCCGCAATCACAGATTCAAAGTGTTCCTCATCAAGTTTCAATGTTTCATCTACAAGCTTCTCAAGTGTTTTATCCACAACCATCAATGTTCGATCCATAATCATATCAAATGATTCATCCTCAATCATATCAAGTGATTCATCCACAATCAACTCAAGTGATTCATCAACAAGCATCTCAATCATCAACAGATCTTATACAAGTTGATTCAAGCCTTGTTGCACCATACTTTCTTCCAACTGATGATCCACTTGAATGCTTAACCAAATCTTTGACATTCATGAGTACCATACTTGCTTCAATTTACCCATCATCTAATAATCAACTAGAGACTTCAGCAAACCTAATGCACCAAGTTGATATGCCAGAATGACAGACTCTGAGTTATGTGGGGAATTGTTCAACGGGTAATGATCATATAGCAAGGCCGTATACTCAATCAAAGAAGATACAATGTCTCCAGCAACAGATGTTGTTAACACAACTTCAGGAAGCAGGGATTCAGTTAAGCAAAGACCAACTTGCAATTTTGGCAGATATTGGAGAAAGAATTGATTTTGGCCCAGGTGCTTTCACAGTGACAACTAATGCACTCTTCCAACCAGATGGAGTTGAGGTATATGATTCATATTGTGATGACGTACCTAATACACAACCAAGTTTCATGGCCAATATCTCAAGTTCTGGTTTAGATGTTCTCTCTGAGGGGAGATAAATTTCTTTTGCTGTGGGTACTACTAAGACCTACACTCCAAGAGCAAGTGGAAGTAATTCTAGGAAACAAAGAATTGTTATTTGTTACAACTGCAAATGGAAAGGATACATGTCCAAACAGTGTACTAAACCTAAAAGGAAACGGGATGATTCATGGTTTAAAGATAAAGTGTTGCAGGTACAAGATCAAGTAAATGATCAAATTCTACATGAAGAAGAGCTAGCATTTTTGGCAGATCCAGGAATTGCAAAAGGTCAAGCCACATAGACTGTCATTAGCCACAATGCTGCTTATTAAGCCGATGATTTGGATGCATATGACTCTGATTGTGATGAACTCAACACTGCCAAAGTTGCTCTCATGGCGAATTTATCTTATTATGGTTCAGATGTTCTCGCCGAAATTGTTTTAACGTGAATGACCCATATAGCAAGGCTTTATACTCCATCAAATACGGTACAACATTTGCATGCTTTAAAAAAAGATGTTACTAGTACAACTTCAGGAAGCAGGGATTCAGTTGAGCAAAGACCAACTTGCAATTTTGGCAGATACTGGAGAAAGAATTAATTTTGGCCCAGGTGCTTTCACAGTGACAACTAATGCACACTTTTAACCAATAGAGTTGAGGTATAGATTTCAGATTATGACGACGAACCTACATACACACCAAGTTTTATGCAATATCTCAAGTTTCTGGTTCTGAATGGTTCTCTATTGGAGAGACAATTTTGTTGCTACGGTACTACTAGATCTACACTCCATGAAACCTGCAAAGGTCAAGCCCACACAACTGTCATTACTCACAATACTAGCTTATTAAGTCATGATTGGATCATATGACTCTGATTGTTATGAACTCAACACTGCCAAAGATGCCTCTCTATGTGAATTATATCCATTATGCGTATCAATGCTCGCGCTGAGGTAAAATTCCCTAATAATATGAATAACCATGTGAAAAATCAAGGTGTGTAGGCGATGCAGTCTTATGGACAGTCTATGTTATGAATCATCTTTAGAGACTGAAAAAACCAGTGATAAGCAAAACAGTCACCTTATTCTCATGTAGTCTTGTGAATCACAACAGGCAGCTTTATAGAATTTTAACTCATCTACACAACAAGATGCACTAATATTATCTGTGATTAAACAACTAAAAACCAAGTTACTCATTGCACAAGATTAATCTGGATAATAAAAATATCAATGATACTTTAACTGCTAAGCTTGAAATATATAAAGAACAAGTTAAAGTGTTGAAAGAAGGATAAAATGTTGAGATAAAAAGTCAAGATAAGTTTTCAAATTCACATGAACATAATGTTGAGATTGATCGTCTTAAACAAACTCTTTCTGAACAATTAAGAGAAAAAGAATCTTTAATGAAAACAGTTACTGTCCTTAAAGATGATTTTAAGAAAGAAGAATCTAGAAATATTGATAGAGAAATTGCTTTAGAAAAGAAGATCAAACATCTTGATAATATTGTTTACAAAAGAGATCAATCAGCGCAAACTGTTCATTTGTTGACAAAACCAAAGTTTTTCTATGATCATTCCACTAAACAAGCTCTAGGTTTTCAAAATCCTTTCTATCTGAAGAAAGCTCAGCAGTTGGAACCAAAGTTTTATGATAGTAATGTCATTAAGAACACTAGTGCTATTGTGATTCCTGATTCAGAAGAGACCCTAATACTTGTTGAAGAGAGTCGTTCAAAAATGCTTTTAAAACAACAGGATCCAGAGGTTATAGCAAAGAAAGTTAATACTACACCAGTTGATTATGCTACTCTTAACAAACTTTCTCAATATTTCAAAAAATGATTTGTTT
>BQNB010076439.1:1729-31161 GCA_026074375.1 Tanacetum coccineum
AAGAGACTGTTACACTATTTTTGGTTTTCCTCAAGTTTTTATGAGAAGCTACTTTCAGGCCTAGAAATAAGCTAGAAAATGAAAGCTAAATCCCAAAAGAAGCTCAAACAGATTGAGCTTGCCCTAAAAGATGCTTATGCAAGAAGTTTAAGAATCTAATTCGCACTACTACAAAAAACGCCATAGAAACTGGTCAAAATAGCCAATAAAGAGTGGTTTTGGAACCACTCTCCGAGGGGGGGTATCTCTATGATCAAAACATATAAAAACCGATTATGTAACCAGTCTCTATTAGAAGAATCGACACCGTTTCTCTCCTTAAGAAATGGTATTCTTAACAATTTGTCTCCATACTGGTTCTCCTGAAACATGTCTTTATAACAACATCCAACCAGCCTTTATATAGATTAAAAAGATATATTCTTATCTCAAAACCTGTCTTTTTTAATCATTTTTTAAATTATTTTTTTTGGAATTCTTTAATAAATTCCAAAATTTACAAATTTAACCCACCAAAATAAAGAAATATAAATACAACAAATATATATAAACTGAGTTAGATGGATCAAAAATGTCAAAATCAACAAATTAAAGTAAATAAAGACAACTTTCATTTCAGCTTAACATAAAGCAAATACAAAATTCAAATCAAATTAAATCACTAAAATTCAACAAATAACTATAAAGAAAAACACTAGAATTCAACTTAATTATCTAGGTCTAATCTAACCACAATGTAAACCATGTGCCAATGATCGCGTTCAACTCTTTGTTCTCCAACGGTTGCTCATTACTCCACGGTACCTACAAGTAATTTAGTAAAATGAAAACATCAGTAATGTATATGCAGTTTTATTGTTGTTGACATTGGGTTAGCACTATTTGCTATTCTAAAGCTTAGAGAACAACCTAGAACAACCTGATAATGCATACTAAAGCGAATTCTAGAAGAACTGGATTCCGCTTTATAATATTACTTTGTAACTAGCTTTATAAATCAGGGATAAAATATGTAAATTAGAATTTGAAAAAGAAAACCCATGAAGCCATGAGATGACATGAGGTCATCTTCTTTATTTCTAATTTTCATTCGAATACTAATCGCAAGTTCCATAGTTTCATGCTCAGTAAGAAATGATTCTTTATTAGTGGTTTATATTTTCATATGGTGTTCCATTTGGTCTAACGTACTATTAGTACAAGACACTGTTTGTTTTAAGCCCCACAACTAAAAGTTTAGACAAAGACGCTTTCATCTTGTCCAAATATGCCCATTTCGTCTAAATCATGTAACCATGAACATGTCGTTTCTTACCCATATTTGCATATATGTTTTTATGGTCGAACATAAGGACAACAATAATTATTATGAATAGCATACGGTATCAAAATTATAGCTTAAAGTTTACCTCTAAGTGACACGAGTTCCGAATGAGAATGAAATCGAACTCGAGTACGAACACCGACCACAAAACAAATTAAAGGCTATGATTAAGAGAGTATGGTTGAAATCCTAACGCGAACACAAACTCAAAACACCCATGAACGATAACCGCAACTCATCCAGAAGGCATAGATCGTATGACTCCAAAATAATTTAGATCAACTTTGTTGTGAGATTTAGAATATGCGAGGTTTCCGTGTGATGAGTGAAAGTAGAGAAGACATTGTATATATTGACGTGGGTAACTTTTCAAAATCATCGGCCTTGAATAGGAAGAAACGCTTTGTTTAAGGAAGGATTTAAATGAGTATTAAATTTGATGAAGTTATAAAAGTTAGTCAAATCACACTTATTTCTTGTATGATATTCGTTTTCGATATGATAAATATATTCTTGCATACACGATTGTGTGTAATAAAAACAACAATAACTGTATTATATCTATTAATAGAAATAACAATATGTAATCTTAAATTGGGTGACTTAGCATTGTTTCGAACGAGTATAAAACTAGCTTGTGCTAATTATGCATTTATGGTTTTTCTCATTATTTAAAAAAAATGGTAGAAAAATATAAGGTTATTGACCATAAACAATAGACAAATGAATTGTAACAACCACAATTGATACTGATGTTTGTGACACAGTTGATTTACTTCTATTTTCAAAATATACCATAACTATTTTTTTTATTTCTTTTATTTGACATTATTAGCATATAAATAATCATTCATTATTAAAATCCTTTACGTAATATTTAACCTATAACATTATTATTTTTATTATTAGGGGCTTAAATCACCAATGTATAGTACTCGGTAGGTATTTACGTAAACTATCTCTATATATGTATTAGCCGTCATTCTATCAAATGTATAAGTATAAGAATCTAACACTCTACTAATTCCGACTTAGTATATACTGTTCAGTCCGTATGATTTTAATCATATGTCAAGTTTGCTTTTAATTGTTTTCTTTTTTTAAAGTTAAGAATATTTTAGCACACCAAATTATTAATATAAAACAAGACCGGTTGTTTTATATTAAAATGGTGTCTGTAACAAAAACAAATAGAGGCATGTTGTTACCTACACACCGGTGTCTTTAATTGTGTAAAAAACTAGTTGTTTTATAAAAAATGGTGTCCATAACATAAACACATAAAGACATGTTGTTATATACACACCAGTGTCTTTAATTGTGTAAGAAGAGTGGCTTGCACCCCAAAAACTAATTTTTATACAATTTCTATTATGAAAATTGGTTTTTTCAAGAAAACCTAATTCCATTTCTTCCCTTCCCACTATTTTTGTCATAGAGATAGGGTTTTACATAACCGATCTTTTTGGGGAGGTGTTTTTAGCCTTTTTTGTAGTAGTGCCATATGCAACTGGGTAGATACCATTATTGGCATCCACGCCCACATTTGTAAGCATCTGTCCAGGATATTGTCCTCTCATAAAGGTACCATCCAAAC
The DNA here is from genome assembly GCA_026074375.1 of Tanacetum coccineum. Classification (NCBI taxonomy): domain Eukaryota; kingdom Viridiplantae; phylum Streptophyta; class Magnoliopsida; order Asterales; family Asteraceae; genus Tanacetum; species Tanacetum coccineum. Next base: position 4,651 of record BQNB010076439.1, read on the forward strand.
CAAGCAATTCCCTACCACCTTCTTTGAAACCCCTTTTCAGAGCACCTAAGCAAACATATATTCTCTTGAACATTCTTGTTGTTTTTTTAGGATCCTCTTTCCCATAAACATCTATCTTAACTGTGGTATCTGGGTTACATCTCTGTACTTCATTAGCATAATCCCTCAACAAAGAGTATTGCACATTAACATCTCCTCTTAAATAAACCCGTGCCTTTGCCCTAAATGCTTTATGCTTTGAGATAGAAACATGGAATTTTTTTTGCATATGTTCTTGAATGGCTTTAATAGGAATTTGAGGGTTCATGGTGATTAGATCTGTGATTTGTTTTGACAAAAAGTAGGGGTACAATGTTTAATCTGTCTGGATTGCAAACATTTATGGTTATCCTTAAAAGTTTTGACCAACCACTTTCATTTATCTCCTTTACTCAGATACAATACCCAAGGACATGTAATTTTGTCTTCTTTTAAATTTTGCATTAATGCCTTTTCCTTTCCAGAAGTGTCCTGTTTTGGACCTTGTACTTTTTTAACATATTCATTCTTGCTATCCAAAGTTGGGACAACACCATTGCATATCACCCTTATTCTTCTCTTATCATTTCTCTTAAAGTCTAAGTTCCTCCTAGTCTCAACTGCATAAGCTCTAATCCTCTCCTTTGCTAAATTCCTGTTTGGAAATTCCTTGCCTACAAATAAGTTGTTTCTTATGCCAGATGACATGTGTTTCTTTCTTAATTTCCTAAGACCCCTACTCCTAGCATTTTCTGGTACATCCTCTTGATCACTTTCAAGTGAATCAAAATCCAAAACCTCCAAATCATCTTCTGTTACATTAACATGAGGTTGTATAGGATCAATAAACTCAGTGTCATCTTCTCCATCTATCTGAAACTTAAAGCTACTCACGTTCACTTCTACTTCATCAACTAAATGTTCCTCATCTACAAAATCGTTAGCATCTTCAGACTCACTATCACCCTCTCCATCCTCATCACTAGAACTTTCAATCTTTTCAACTTGTTCAACATAAACATACATCATCTTATGCTTATTAACAAAACCTAACAAGTTGCTAATGTCACTATCACTAACCAAAGGTTTTAATCCAATGTCTAAACTTTTCAGTGGTATCTGGTAGTACAAAAGCAGGTCATCATCATCCTCATAACCTAGGCAACTCAAAACTGTATTTACAAGTTCTATCTTATTCTCTATTATCTATCATGTCCACAAAGCAAATCTCACATTCAACATACTGTTTATTTGGAGAATCCGTGAACCTTCTAGCATAATGCATTTTGATTAAGAATAGGTTGGTATATGTATCTGTTGAATGTTCAAAACAACAACACATTACATTAATAAATTAATAAAAAGGGAACATTATTAAATTCATACATAGAAAATAGAGATTTAGGGAAATCACCATAAATAACAATATCAAAGCTTTCTCCTTCTGGCCTGATATACCATTCTTGCATATGATCATCCATGATAAATTGAAGCCAAGCTTTTAGGTGGGAGGGTTAGTGAAACGACAGATAAACAATGGGGATGAAAATACTTGAGTTAGGTTTTATGTGTTTGACTTTTGGATCGGGTTTATTATTAAACTCAATGGGTGAATAAAATAATCCGGGTTTAATATTAAACTAAATGGATATATACGTAAAAAGTCCATTCTACCCTCACGTGACTCACACGTGATTAATAAAACTAACAAACACTAACGTCAGGGAAGAAAGGTACAACCAAAGATTCCCCACCAGGAGACCGCCTGCACTTTCGTAAATCTAAGGACTAATGATGCAATCTGAGCAAATCACATGGAGCATATCTGCAATTCCCTTATTTGAGAATAATCTATACTACATATAAAAAGAATTGCATCATCTCTCTTCATTAATGTTTAAGTAATACAATTCACAAAGCCTAAAGTACAATCTTTAAATGCACAAAACTTAATTTTAAGTAATACAACTTATAAAGCTTATAGTACAATCATTAAATACACAAACTTTCATCCATTAAATGTCTTTTAAACATTAAATTAATATACATAATAAAGCATTTGGTACAAGTATAAACCAATTAAATACATCAATTAATATTATTTTTAAAACAACTTTAACATGAAAAATGCATATTGTAAACTAATTAAACTCACAAAGCTTCATAAAATTTATATGTCAAGTTTATGGTTCATATGGTTTTGAAAATTGGACAGGACCAACCCATTCTCCGAGAACCGGAGTCGCTACAAGTTCGGCTGGCTAATAAAAGCCGTTTGAAAGGGAAGGTAGCAGTCCGGAAAAAAACGAGTAAATCAAATCGGATACGGATTATTTCCTTTTAGTCACAGCGTATCCACCGCTGCAACGCGCGAGAACCCTGCTAGTATTCTTTAATTCCTTTGCCATTTGACATATGGTACTCCAAAGGAGCCATAAAGATGATGCCAAACATAAAGTCACCCATAATCACAAAACAAATATGTCATAGACATAAATTCGAAGGTTACAAGTTTGAAAGACTTTCAATTTGTGCTGGCCTTTAAATTAAGTTACAGTGAATGATTTAAAGATGCAAGTTGATTGACTTGATGCTGTCACAATATGTCAAACTACAAAACTTTTTAGAAAAACTGTTGTGGCATCACATTTTCATTATACAAGTCTCGTATTCATATATCTTTACGATAATATACACCGTTTAACAGTGAAAACAAGCATGATATAGCATAAAACAAAACAGAGTTCCTATAAGCTTACAATATACCAATGTGAACTTCAAAAGCTTGAAATACTACTAACTTTGTAATCTTTTGATACGGTCAAAGAAGATCCATCGAGTGATTTGAACTCAATCGTTATTACAAATAGGATCATTTAAGGGAAAAAAAATGAACGAGTGTTTGATGCATAACCACAAAAATTTGAATTCGAGAGTTTTTTTCAAATCAAATTATTGTCATTTTTTAGCATTTAACACTCGTTAAAATAATATCAAGACTGATGACGTATAATAGGTTTACCAGGCCTCTGGGCCTGAACCATATTATCACAATGGGCCCCAGGCCCAACCAAGCAAATAGAAGCAGCTAAAATATGATGGGCCGGAACTAAGCACAGTCCCGTGCTGGCACGGCCCGAAAGAAATAAGACGGACGTAATAAGCCTTCCGCGGACCAAGCAACATCCGCGGAAGGGGACCTACGTCCGCAAGACACGATTACTGCGGACCCTTATCCGATAAGGGTCCCACTTCGGCCCACTAACAGAAATGAGCGAAATATTAGGAAAACCTAATATTTGGCTCACCTATAAAAAGGGGTACTCTGACACCCCACAAGGTACGATTTTCTGACCACATTTTATACACATACACTCTGACATTCTCTGACAAAAACATGAATACTTACTCTCACGCCGGAGTCTAATCGTGGGGTCCGTCCCCACGGTAAGACTAACGGTTTACTTTTATCTGTGCAGAAAACTATCCAAATCACTTGATTTAGTACAAGATCCAACCCATTTACAGCTAGTTGGCCCGGCCCAACAAGCGATCCAGATCCAATTCAAACCCGTAACACAAATTGTACTAACAAGTTGGCGCCATCCGTGGGACTCGAACGCAACTACGTTCCCTAAAATACTCACCATGAGCACACATTCTGGTCCTTCTCCTACCACAAACACGTCCGCCGTGCGGAACACGGTGGGAAGAGGAAAAGAGAAATCACAAGAAAACCCAAATGAGCCCGCATCCGATGCAGCTCTTAGGGAATTTTATGATAAGAACTACAATCAGTTGCTGTCAATCCTCGCTGAAAAGATGCACTAAGAAAAAGTGCAACAAGAGAAGCTGAAGGCAGTAAAAGCTCGTCTCAACTTTGAGGAGACCTCACAGTACTCCGAGTCGGGGGCACCAAGCAGAAGAAGAGACGTCAGGAAAAGACTCGGACCAAAAGATGCCCGCAGCATGTTCAGAAGCCCTGAACCAAGACGCAACCGATCCAGATCACCTAGAAAAAAAGATCCGGAAAGAGATACGGTGTTCAGAAGATTGGAAAAGGGTGTATTCCACAGGTTGGGTGATAAAGAAAAGGGTATGTCCGCATACTCCGGCAGTTCAAGGCGTCAGTCACATCACAGCAGCCGCGAAGACACCGAAAGCTATTATCAGAGTTCCCGCTCGCGAGGAACGGAGCCCGCTCCTAAGAGGCATCATGATAGGAAAGCATACTCACGTAAGGGAGGAAAGATGTCAGAAAGCGAGGACAGTGTAGGAGGACATTGGAAATCTAAATCTAAAAAGCAAAGGTCAAGTATGGAGGATAAGGACCTATCCCAGCCATGGGTATGCGAGGAGACTGATCCGTTCACGCCTCGCATCCGCTATTTCGATCTACCAAAGAGGATCCATATGCCTAGTCATGTCAAAAAGTATGACGGAAGTGAAGATCCGGAAGATCATCTTAAGTTTTTTCAGGCAGCTGCCAAGGTAAAACGGTGGGCGATGACAACGTGGTGTCACATGTTTAATTCCACACTCACCGAAAATGCAAGGGTTTGGTTTGATGATCTCCTTCCGGAATCCATAGATAGTTATGACGACCTGAAAGAAGCATTCTTGGCAAATTACCTCCAGCAAAAGAAGTGCATCAAAGATCCCATCGAAATCCATCACATAAAGCAGAGGGAAGGGGAGTCTACGAAAGATTTTGTACGAAGATTCAAGATTGAGAGTAGGGATGTTAAAGGGGCACCGAAAGTCATGAGAATCTCAGGATTCATGCATGGAATCACGAACCCTGAGCTGATCAAGCGTTTGCACGACAAGATCCTAAAATCCGTAGACGAAATATGGAAGATAATCACAGCCTTCCTTAGAGGAGAAGTGGCAGCTTGCAACCAGGAACGAAAGAAGACATTTCCACCATGGAAGAAGCAAGATGCCGGACACAGACAAAATTTTAAGAAAGGAGGCTTTAAGAATCAACAAATGTCAGAAAAAAGGCAACACATATTTGTCCTCCTCACGAAAACACCAAAAGAGATCCTAGCTCTAGACAAAGGAAAGTTCAAACCTCCTCCTCTAATGACAACACCGGTGGAAAAAAGGAATGCTAGCAAATTCTGTGAATTCCATGGAGAGGTAGGGCATACCACAGATGAGTGCATGCACCTGAAAAGGCAAATCGAGGAAATGCTTAAGGTAGGAAAGCTGTCGCATTTGATCAAAGAGTTGAAGCAAAACAATGGAAAAGACCAAGCAAAGGTGGCAAAGAAGGGAGAAGCCGCAGGAAAGGACAAGCTACTAGCAATCCTGATGGTACAGTCGGAACGAAAGATAGCCAAACAAAGGGTCACCCAAACATTCTCTCCGGAGACAATGATCTCGTTCCCACCCTTAGGGGAAGAAGATGGAACGGAAGGGCCCATGGTTATTGAAGCTGAGGTAGGAGGACACCTTGTCCACCGCATGTACGTGGACGGGGGCGCCTCTTCAGAAATTCTGTATGAACACTGTTTCAACCAACTCCGCCCGGAAATCAGAAACCAAATGGCTCCCGCAACCACATACTTGGTCGTGTTCAGTGGAGAAATAATATGGCCGCTGGGGCAAGTATCGCTGCTCGTAAAAATAGGCGATGAGGAACACTCAACTTCCGCATGGATGAACTTCATGATTGTAAGATCGCATTCTCCGTACAACGGAATAATAGGAAGGCCAGGCGTAAGGAGAATCAAAGCAATCCTGTCCACAACCCACGAAATGTTGAAGTTCCCAGTGACAGGCGGAACGGTCACACTGCGTAGTAGCAGGATCATACCGCTGGAGTGCGCAATGATCTCAGGGCCCAAAACGCAGCAGCCTGTGGTTGACTGGGTCACAGAAGAAAAGATTCAAGTAGCAATTCATCTAGAATATCCTGAACAAACTATAGCAATAGGTTCTACCTTAACTGAAGAGGGCCGAAAGAAGCTGTGCGGTTTACTAAGACAAAACCTGGATATATTCGCCTGGAAACCAGCAGATATGACCGGGGTTCCACGTCACATAGCGGAACACAGGTTGAACGTCCGCGAGGGATGTTTTCCCGTCAGACAAAAGAAAAGGGGGCAAGCACCCAAGAGAAACAAGGCAATATGTGAAGAGGTGGAAAAGCTAGTAAATGCCGATATCATGAAAGAAGTCCACTATCACAGTTGGCTGTCAAACCCAGTAATGGTGAAAAAACATAACAACAGTTGGAGAATGTGTGTAGATTTCAAAGACATGAATAAAGCATGTCCCAAAGATGGCTATCCGCTACCGGAAATAGACTGAAAGGTGGAATCCCTCTGCGGGTATTCTTTCAAATGCTTTCTGGACGCGTACAAGGGATACCATCAAATAAAAATGGCAAAGGAAGACGAGGAAAAAACAACGTTCATCACAAGACAAGGAATATTCTGTTACTCGAAAATGCTGGTTGGGTTGAAAAATGTCAGAGCAACTTATCAACGTCTGGTGGATAAAGCCTTCCAAAAGCAAATTGGTCAGAACCTGGAAGCGTATATGGATGACTTAGTTATCAAAAGCTGCATGGAACAAGAAGTAATCCGGGACGTGGAATAAACATTCAGAACCCTCAGAAAAATAAACATGAAGTTAAACCCGAAAAAATGCATCTTCAGGATGAAGGAAGGCGTATTTCTAGATTACAAAGTGAACTCCGACGGATTAATGGTGTGTCCGGATAAAGTAGAAGCAGTCCTCAGTTTGCCATCCCCAAAGTGTTTGAAGGACGTGCAAAGACTAAACAGAAAATTGGCAAGTCTCAACAGGTTCCTATCCAAATCGGCCGAAAGGTCACTACCCTTCTTTAAAACTCTAAAATAGTGAACTAAGAAAAGTGACTTTCAATGGACCACGGAAGCAGAAATGGCCTTCCAGCAAATGAAAAAATTGATAGCAGAATTGCCTATGATGGTCGCGCCATAAGAGAAAGAAGAATTAATCATATACTTAGCAGCAACAAAAGAGGCCATCAGTGCCGTCCTGATGATGGAGAGGGACGAGAAGAAAATACCCATTTATTTCGTCAGCCGAGCACTACGAGGTCCAGAAATCAATTACACTCCAATGGAAAAGCTAGTACTCGCTCTAGTAATTGCTAGCAAGCGACTAAAAAGATATTTTCAGGCACATACAGTCATTGTAATCACAGATCAACCAATAAAGCAGATACTATCAAACTCATAGGTTACGGGAAGACTGCTCAAGTGGAGCTTTGAGCTAGAAGAACATGACATCCAATATCGGCCAAGAACATTGGTTAAGGGGCAAATCCTAGCTGACTTTATAGTGGAACGTCCAGAGGACAACTTAGAAGATACGCTCATGGAGGACGCGGAAGAGCTCCCGGGCCCATGGACACTGTTTACGAACAGATCCTCTTGTGCATATGGTTCTGGGGCAGGACTGATACTCACCAATCCAGAAGGGATGAAGTTCACCTATTCTCTAAGGTTCAGGTTTAATGAAACAAATAATGAAGCGGAATATGAAGCCGTGATCGCTGGATTAAAGATCGCGGAGCAAATGGGTGTAGAAAACCTCCAGGCAAATGTTGACTCGCGATTGGTGGCCAATCAAGTGAACGGAACGTATGTTGCAAAAGAAACCGACATGATTCGATACTTGGAGAAGGTGAAAACGCTCACTAGCAGCTTCAAAGCGTTCTCAATAAAACAGGTTCCGAGAAATGAAAACAAGAAGGCAGATGCGTTAAGCAAGATAGCATCAACAAGTTTTGCACATTTGAGTAAGCAAGTGCTGGTGGAGGAACTGAAGGAAAAGTCCATAAGTGCAGCGGAAGTTTTGGCAGTAGTGGAAGAGGAAGGAGATACGTGGATGACTCCCATCTTTAAATACCTCACGGACGGAACGCTTCCAGCAGAAGGGAATAAAGCAAGAGCAGTGAAACGCAAGTCGTGGCGGTTCTCCATAATAAATGGGATACTCTACAAAAAATCCTTCCTCGGACCATGGCTACGGTGCGTAGGACCACTCCAGGCCAATTATGTTCTAAGAGAGATACATGAGGGATCTTGCAGCATGCATGCAGGCACACGATCCGTCGTGGCAAAGGCCTTGCGGATTGGTTATTACTGGCCAACCATGCACGGGGACGCAAGAAAGTTAATTCAAGCATGCCAAGACTGCCAAGTTCACAAGCCTGTCCCAAGGAACCCTCAACAAAAGTTAAGCCCAATCACATCTCCGTGGCCGTTCTACAAGTGGGGTATTGACATCGCCGGGCCTTTTCCGGAAGGACCTGGGAAGGTCAAATTCTTGATAGTAGCTATCGACTACTTCACGAAGTGGATCGAAGCCAAGCCGGTGGCAACCATTACCGGAAGCCAGATCAAAAAATTCGTATGGGATAACATTGTTTGTAGATTTGGACTCCCAGGGGAAATCATCTCAGATAATGGAAAGCAATTCCAAGACAATCCATTCAAAGATTGGTGCGAGAAACTATGCATCCGCCAACATTTCGCTTCTGTTAAGCACCCGCAAACTAATGGCCTAGTGGAAAGGGCAAACCGTAGTCTTGGGGAAGGGATCAAGGCTAGATTGGACGAAAGGAGCAAGAACTGGATGGAAGAACTTCCTCATGTCCTATGGGCACACCGCACAATGATAAAATCCAGCAACGGAGACACCCCGTTCTCATTAACATACGGAACGGAAGCTGTCATCCCGGCGGAGATCGGCATGCCTACACTAAGGACAGCGGAAGTAAGCTTAGAAGAAAATAAGGAAGCTCTGGAAATCAACCTTGACCTACTGGAGGAACGAAGAGAGCAGGCAGCGATACGAGAAGCAAAAAGCAAAGCAAAGATGGAAAGGTACTACAACTCTAAAGTCCGAAGCGTAAGTTTTAAACCAGGAGACCTAGTGTACCGCAACAACGAGGCAAGCCGTGCGGAAGATACAGGAAAATTAGGTCCCAAGTGGGAAGGACCGTATGAGGTGACGGAAGCACTGGGAAAGGGCGCATACAAGTTAAGAGACCGGGACGGAAACCAGCTTCCACGGACCTGGAACATCAGCAACCTTAAGAAGTGTTACGTGCACAAAATGTAAGCAATCCACCCATGCGGACTCCGCAGGGGGGTAATGCATTCCAATCTATCTCAATCATGCATTGTAATGTTTTCCTTTAAAACTTTAATAAAAAAAAGTGAAGCCTAGCTACCTTCACAACTTTTATTTTAAATTCTTGTTATTTACTTTACGAAATTATTATATTTGTGATTAAGACGCGCACGCAATAGGGCACGGCCCAATTAATGTTATTCCGTATAACAAAAGGATGAGTAACCTGACAATTCACTCAAGTATGTAAGAGGCATTGCAAGCCCAATACTAAAAGTGTTCCATGAACGTTTCACTAAGCCTATCATCACAAGTGCACAACAGTGATATTAAAGGATAGCAATATAAGTAGAATAACCCACAAATATTCAAGTAAGACTACATGTCACCATAATATTATAACCATAGCAAAAACTTTAGCTAAGGAATTAAAGTATCCAAATTGTATAAGTACATTTAACCGCATCCAAAAGGGTTACACATGACCGCGGCATATAATGGATAAAAACACATAGAAACATTCTTTACATAAAGAATGCCGTAACAAAAAGGTCACACGTGACCACGGCCAGACATTCAAACAGATCACTGAATATTCAGCTCGTCATCATCTACATTAAGGAAAGGATTAGCATCCGCACCTACACCTTCTTGACCAGCCGCAGGCACAACCTCGTAGTCATCCGTGGAAATAGGATAAATAAGGCTTGCAGAAGCAGAGGTAACGGACAAGGCCGTGGTAATAGCAGTAGTGACGGGCATAACTTCAGAAGTACTTTTCGTACCTGTTAAATCCGTAAGGGATAAAGGCTCAGATAAGGGAACAAAGATGTCGCGGAGTGCTGATCTATGATGGGCAATATTCTCTTTAATCCTCCAGACTCTGGAACTGGAAACATCTAATAAAAGTGACAAAGCAAAAGCACCAACGACATGCTGGTCCGGGGAATGATGAATGGGAACCATTAGCTGGTCAACGTGAGGCTGCGACCCAGTCAAACCTAACCTTTCCGCAAGAGACTCTTCCAGTCGAAGAATTTTTATTATGGTTTCAACACTCGCATCTTTGTTAGACTTCAACTCAGCAAGCAATGAGAAGTTCACGCTCTGAAGTTGTTGCAAAGCGGAAATATAGTCAGCTTCCGCGGAAGGGTTGTACGCAGCAACATCTGTCAGGACCCTACCTTCCTGACCATGAGTAATCCCAGCAGCCAACCCATCTTGCATGCCTTTCTCAATAGCCTTACTGATAGCCTCTCCGAGGGTAGAAAGATATTCGAGCGAGTTTAGATATTTAACGGTCGCAAGCTCCATCCCATGAGTAAGCAACCACTTGCGTCCGGCAATGACAGTAAGAAGGTGAGGATAAAACTTCTCCTCTAAGTGAAGGGCCATCTCCACAAGGTCAGTGTCCAGCTTCTCCAACTTATTACTTATAATCTTCATTCGCTCGTCCTAAAATTTCCCAAGCTGCTCCATGCCATTCTCGTACGTCGTGACTTTCTTTTGGAGCCCAGCGGAAGAAGTTTCCATCTCATGAACCTATAATCATGCGGAAGTATACAAGTGAAAAAAAAAGAGAAAAAAGGGCTAAGTATAAAGGCACGTACCTGATTCGCAAGATTGTCATTTTGAGATTTGATGCAAGTAAGCTGTGCATTAGAATCAAACAGTTCACGTTCCTTGCTCACAATCACAGTCTCCAGATCTGTCACCTTCACATCCAGAGCATCACGCTCCTTTTCACGGATGAGATTACGCCCATTCAAAGCATTAACCTCATCCAGCAGAGACTTCTCCGTAGCCACAAAGCTGGAAGCCTCAGCATGAAGACGAATAGCCTTTGCAGCTTCCGCTTCCTTTAGCAACAACTGAGCCCTCGGACTCTCAATCTCTCCTTCCCTGACCTTCAACAAATCTGCATGTTCATCAACAACAGTCTTCAGCTTCCTTTTCTCTTTGATATTGTACTCAGTACGCATCCTCACTTTCGTACTCAAAGAAACCTGGCGGGCCGCTCCAACATTGAACTCGGTAAAAAGTTAGTCATGATCCATACCCCGAATGGAAGCAAAAAATTTGGGAGGAGCAAATTCGTCCACCATCTTGCGACAGACGCGACCATCATCAAGACGGGACCCATTAGTTACGCTTCATCGTTGAACGTAAACTTTTTGAAGATCGAACTCAGGGTCGATGACGGTGCGGATACCACTGACGAGGAAGTCACTCCCGGTGAGATCCAAAAAAACACCATCATTAGGATCTCTACCAGCGAAAGAGGAATCAGCGGCAAACATCGAAGGCTTAACGGTTTTTTCCTGAACAACTGCAACAGGACTGGAGGTCAAAGTAACAGTAGTGGCAGCCGTAAGGATAGGAACATAGGGCCTGGCAAAAGAATCAACCTCAGCTTCCGCAATATTAGCACCAGAATGGTGAGAAGAATCTGAAGAAATTACGAACCTTTGCGGAGCACTGACAGTCCGATGGTTAAGCCTAGTCATGGAATCAATATGATATCCCTCCTCACGCTCCGGCGTAGCGGACACAGAAGATGTGACAAAAGGTAAAGCTGGAATAGGCTCACCCCTAACCTCAGCATTCAATACGGCCCCGGCCAACAACCTTTGAACCGCGGAACTAGACTTGCCAGCAATAGAAGGCCCACCCAGGATCTCATAATCTTCCCTTAACTTCTTAGGAGGATGAGAAGGCCTACCAGTATCAACAACAACGGTCTTTCTTTTCCTGTGACGCCTTGGCTATAACGGAACAACATCCTTAAAAATAGTGTCAGCGGCAGTAGCAACCAGCTGAACATCAGTATCTCACCCATCCCCACCACCGTCGAAATCCTCTTGCTCTACCTGAGTACCACTTCCCTCCTCATCAAACAGTTTATCAACACTAGTAGCCAACTCACTCTCACCACAGTCAGGCGCAACCGGAAGTAAAGGAACAGTGCGACCAACAGTTACCTCCAACAACTGTGGCTCACCTTCATGTCGCTCCCGCTCAACAACCTTAACCTTAGTAGGGTCCAAAGTGTGAATAAAAGCAAAGATATCCATATCTCCAAAACAAAGCACAGTTAGAAAAAAATGAGAGAGCAAGCTGAAAAACATATAACATGCACACAAAATAAGACACTCACCCTCTCCGTCCCTGTCCACAAATGAGGGATAAGTTTCCTCGTCCAGAGTGTAATGGCGGCTAAGCCCGACCAAGAACAAGAATTCCTCAGGGAACTTCTGGAACGGAGAAGGATAATCAATAAGAATAGCATAATCTTGAGCGCTAAAATCAATGGCCTTCGGAGCGAGATCCCTAGTCACGTTCTTAGCAGTATGCCACGGAAAGCGCGCAGGGCAAGCAAATTCATCAACCTAGAAAAAAATGATCATTTCAATTTTTGAGAGAGTCCAAAGGCTTCGTATAACATACAGGGGACTTCTCAGAACGTTTAATGAAGGATATCCACCTATTCTTCTTAGAATTGACATAAAAACAACGGAACAAACCCACAGTTGGCGTAATTCCGCAAACACGGCACAAGATTTCAAAGTGAGAAACTGACTCGCTTGTTCTCACCCCTGATTAGATACCAATAAATACAAACATATATAAATATATAACAAGGGAAAAAACCCGCGAGACCAATGAAACCGGAAGCAGTATAGAGTGTTCCCGGGTCGTTATGTCCCAACGAGGCTAGAATGGAAAATCGAATTACGGATTGATGATTGATGTTTGAATATGACAAGGATATGATTGGGAACCAAACCTAATAAACAAATGCACGAGAAGAGAAGCAAAGAAAATAAGCTAGAGCAGGTCTAAAAGCTAGAAATGGTAAAAACACTTAAAACTTTTACACTAAGACACAAATAGGCTCAAATAAGCTTAAGGCAAACCAAATAAGCTAAGCTAACTCTAAATAAGCAAATTCAAAAAGCAATTAAGCTAAATTAAGCAAGAAAAACTCAGCAGTACTAACAACAGTACTAACAGTTTTAACTATCAGTACTAACTTGGAGTTAGTACTGCTAGCTTTAAGTTAGTACTGCTAGCTTAAGGTTAGTACTGCTAGCTTTAACAAAACACAATGAAACAAGAAATAAGCAAATAAGCTAAAACAGATATTTACCTAATCCTAATAAGCCCTCAGACATAAGAATAAACAACTAGATTAAACTACAATGGCAAATAAGCTAAAAAGCTACAAACTGATACACTATTGAAGATACTTTGAAAAGGAAAATAAGCTTAAATAAGTTTGCTCCTTAAAACAGTAAAGGAAAATGGTTTAATCTACTCTAAAAAGCTAAGAAAATCTTGAATAAGTAGAAACAATAAGCTGATAAGCTAAAATGAACCAGCAGTACTAACTTGGAGTTAGTACTGCTTGTTCTAAACACCCCTTAAAGTTTTCAAAAATCATTTTTCTTTTCATACTGATTAAAAACAGATTATCCAATAACAAAATAAGACAATTATAAGCAGACTTTAATTAAAAATAATCACTTAAATAAGCTGAATTTTTCTAACAGTGTTAACTCATAACTAACAGTTTTATTAAATGAACTAACAGTACTAACTAAGAAAGTTGCACAAATCACTTTTAAACTAACCACTAAGCAAGATAAGCACTAAACATTCTGATAAAACACAAATAAGTAAACATAAGTAACAAATAAGCACTAATGAGCAGTTCTACAGTCAATAAGAAAAACAAGAAAAAGAGAAACTTACAACACCCTTGCTCAAAACAGGGCTAGACCAAGAATCTACAAGCTCTAGCTTGCATAAAACAAGCTAGTAGTGTCTATAAGCCCATCCAGAACTGGCTTATCATCCATAAAATAAGTTGTGGTGTATTTGGGAGTGATTTCCCCTTAACTACTTAACTTTTTAATTTTACTTAATTAAAGCAGCTTATAGCTAAGCTGTATTGAGAAACTTTTTGAACACAAAACAGCACAATTAAGAACCTTAACACTCGGAATTGTAAATTGACTTAAAACCTTAAATTTGCATTAAAACTTGAAAGTGTTACAAAGCTGAAAGTAAAAGCTGTAAAAGACTTTTAAATAGAACTGAAAATAAGCCAAGTTATATAAAAAAAACTAAAAACTAACTCCTTAACTTGGGTTACAATGGCCCTATTTATACTAAAACGAATTAAGGTCTTGGTTTCTTGGACTCTCTTCTCTTCTTTCTTCTGTGTTTCTTTGTAGAGACAAAAACCAAGTGTGCTTGTTGTGTGAGGTGATTCTAAAACAAATCCCAGCCTTCAATTTCTTTTGTGCTTCTTTGGAGTCAATCATAGCCATCGAAAATACTTGGGAATGGTGAGGGATTGCCAACATGGCACTTATACAGCTGGGGGGGGGGGTTGATAGAGGAGTGGTTGAAATGATTTATCTAGGGTGTTGAGTGTTTTGCAGGGAGAAGGTATGGGACGACATGTTGCCTAGTTGTACCTGGGTTTTTGTTGGGCGGGAAAGTGGAGTTTGGGAAGGTTGGCAGTTTTGGCCCCTCAACTCTTATAACCTCATTGTAAACTTTGCCCCTTTTATGATACAACTTTTAGGGGTTTGGCAGAACTGGCCCCTAAAGTTATACTTCACCCACAATTTTCGATTTCAGCCCTTGTCTTTTTGTAACACAACTTGAGGTTTGGCAGTTTTAGTCCCTCAAGTTGTATTTCCTTCATGTGGCTGACTTTTGACTTTGACTGACTTTGGCTTCGGATTGACTTTGTCTTTTCCATCCCGTGCTTAGTTTGGTCATTTTTGGCTTTCTTTTTGAATATCCGTTCCTGCACAATTCAAAGCAAAACATACAAATACAATGTATTTTTTGTACGTTTTTAGTCATTTAAGTCCGTTTTTAATGGAAAATGGTATGTGTAATTAAGCACATACCAGAAACCTTGGCCGCTCCAGTAACGGAAAGTTGGGATATGTTGATACAAAAGTTCCTAAGTATATCAACAAGGAAAGTGGACAAGGGCAGTCTAAAATTGGCAAAGTCAAAAAACCTAGTGTATAGCCCAATCTTTCTGGCAGGCCTTTCATGCATTGTAATATCCCGATCAGGGAGGACTGGGTGAACCTCCTCGGGAATATGTAATTTTTCACAAAAAACGCCAAACGCTCTCTGAGAAAGAACAAATTTAATGTCTGTAATAGTACTCATGACAAAGAGAAAGGTTTAAAAACTTAACCTGCTAAAAGTTCTTCGAAACACGATAAACACAGATGATTATAAAGCTTGAAAGTTTTTAACAATGGCGAAGATAGTGAAAGGATACAGTTAGGCTCGCTCCTAGTAGGATATCAACAACCAACGACCGGTGTTCATAGTTTGATAAACCGCCCGTTGTAGCGTAGTGGGAAATACATCGACACCTTCTTCCTAATATGGCCTAAGGATATGTGTCTTAGTTTGATCCCTCACTAGGACCTCGTCTTCCTGCGTGAGATATAACAACACAACATGTCCTAGAAGTAAATATGTCTTAGTTTGCAAACGCCCCCTCGTTGGTTCGCGGAGTGGGATATCACGACAATCTTTTACTTGCTCCATATAATCAAATGCATGCTTCCATTGGCTTAATTTCAATTATCCTATGCCCAAATTTTTATTTTTGCATTTTCATATTTCATTCATGTTCTTTGGCATTTTAACTTGTCAATTTACTAAAGAACAGAAAAAACCTCGCTTTAAAGAATCAAGTTACAAATTTGAAGCTTTTTCTTAAAACATCGAATTGAACTTCGTTGGAATTGAAATGAGCACGTATAGATTAGGGGATTTTCAACAGAAACTAGTGAGAAGAAAAAGGCAACAAGGTTTCTTTTAGAGCTTTAGCAGTATCTTGCTTCAGACATAAACTTATATTTTAACTCTATCATTCTTGTTCTTCACCTGATTAAAATTCGAAGCAATAGAATTCGTGAAAGCTTAGCCTACAATTGAGGAACTAGCTAGGGCTAAACACGCCGATCGATTGTTTAAAAATTATTCTCATTTACCATTAGGAAAGTCGACTAACTGTGACAAAACAACTTATTTTATTTTTGGAATAATTTTTAAATTTTTTAATTTTTTTTGTATTTTGCAAAAAATTTGGTGTAAAAACGGGATTACATGATAAACAACCGGCCTTGAAGGGCAGAATCAATCGAAGATCCCCCCATACTAGGAACTCTAAAATCGTCCTCGATGTTTTGTAACATGGCAACTACGTAATTCTAAGGACGTTTTGAAGTGTGCCAAAAGGAATTAAAACGTTAGCGATTTAGATTTGGATACTGGATTCCAAAATGAAGGCTGGGATGTGTAACTTTTGATGAAGACAAAAACTGAGGACCGATTCTATTCACAATCCGGGAAATCCTTGGACACTAACCAACACAAACACGAAACACCGGGGTAATGGACGAGGCGAGCCTCCACACACCAAGAAAACACTTATTTTTTATATTTTTTTACACAATACTACGATAAGATGGTTGCTCCACGAATCGCTTGTTTATGGTCGCTATCTTGACCCGTCCTTGAATTTATTGGTCCATGGGGGAACGTAATGGAGATCTGGGATACCAACTTGTGGTATACGGTCCCCTCCAAGTAAGTGCTTTCAAATCGGTGACCATTTACCTTTGAACATTTGGCCATAGAGTTTTGGGATAACTCGGACAGTGCCATATGGAAAAAAACTTAGGTTTACAGTGAATGGTCCACTCCACGAGGGTCTTAAGCTTGGCCGAGAGAATCTTCATCTAGTGTTAAAGGAGGAGGATCGATCACTGACGTGGAAAATGCGGTTTTTTGATTTGGACGTCATGGTTTCTCTTTGTTTCTCTTTATAGGATCAAAGAGTTTTATAGGCATGTCACGAAGTTCAGTAAGTTCTTGAGTTGACTTTTCTGTGATCACGCGGTTTTGATATCAAGGTTTGTATGCTTAAGGGCCCTGTAAGCTTTGTGCTCGAGTCAATCAAAAGATGACATGCCTTCCGTACACTAACTTGTATGTTAACCGATGTGTATTTTGTAAGTCTCGTCGGAAAGCCCAAAGTGCGTTATCTAATTTAATCGACATAGAGGCACGATTTTCGCCAGTCCTTTCAAGAATTCGTTCAAACACGAATGGATACTCAACTTGTCCCACTTGGTTTGTGGATGATACGAGGTGGAGAGACGATGAGTGGACTCGTTTAAGCATGACATTACAAATTGGGCCATTGCAAAAATGGGTTCGCGGAGATCACTTATGATTGCTAGGTGGGCCACTAAAATCTGGCGAAGAGAGATTTAGATAATTGAAAACAAATTCGGGCGTCATTGATGGGAGCACTTTTGCTTCAACCCATTTTGATAATAATCAACGGGCCACGAGTATTTAATTTGTTCCCTCTTGAAAACGGGGAACGGGCCCATCTAAAATCAATCCCATTTTTTTAAAGATTTCGCAAACCTTGGATAGAGTTTTTGTGGTTTCTCATCACGTTACTTGCGACATTTTTTCTTGACGTTGGACAAATGTCACATCGGGTTAGACACAGCGTGGGCATCCTGTAGATCGTGGCCAATAGAAAACCTGTAATCGAAGATCTTTTAGCGGGTTAATTTGGCACGTTAGTGTCCCCCGGTGGGCTCCACTATGGCAAGCTTTAGAATTTCAAAAGCTTCTTGCCTGAATCTCAACACCGAATCTATTGTTCCGAAACATATCTTAAACAAGAAGGGGTCGTCCCAAAAGTAGTGTTTGATGTCTTTGAAAAACTTTCTTTTCTGTTGGGACGACATTCCTTTGATCACAAAATTCCCCGCATGGTAGTTTGCAAAATCGGCAAACTATGGGGCATTATCATCACCACGAAGGTAACCATCCCAAGTGTCAGAGAGGACTGTTTCCGTTATTTCTTTTTTCGTTGAGCTCATTTGATGGGGATTTTCAGTCATATTGAAAGGTGGTTGCGGCGGGGATTTTCTTCTCTTTTTTATCACGGATAACGACATCAAATTCTTGGAGCAGCAAAATCCACCGGAGCAATCTTGGCTTAGCATTCTGCTTAGCAAGCAAGTATTTGAGAGCCAAATGGTCCGTATACACTATACTTTTGGACAAGACAAGATATGGCCGGAATTTCTCGAAAGCATACACTACGGCAAGTAATTCTTTTTCCATTGTAGTGTAATGTGCTTGAGCCTCGGTCATAGTTTTGCTTGCATAGTGTATCGGGGTTGGGATGTGCTTGGTTTACGTTGCCCTTAGGAATGCAACAGCAAAATCAGCTTGCATCTCAATGATTTCAAATGGCAAGTCCAATCGGGAGCACTTGATATTTGGAGCTGGGTTAACTTCATCTTAAGGTTCAATGCTTCGAAGCATTCCTTCGAGAAGATAACGGGGTTTCTTTTTTCAAGAGGCTGGGTCATAGGCCCGGGCATTTTTGGAAAAAAATCCTGAATAAATCGTCTGTTAGAATCCGGCACGTGACGAGGAAAACTGCGAAATACCCTTTCGGTAGTGGATGAGGCAATTTTGCAATGACATTACTTTTGATTTATAAAACCTCGATCCCAGACTTAGTAATCTTTTGCTCAAGGACTATCCTTCTTGACCATATGTGGAATTTTTCCAATTTAGACAAGATTGGTGTCTTACACTTTTGGAGCTTTTGTCTAAATGGGAAAGGCGGGGAGAAAGAATCACCGAAAACTGAGTAAATCATCCATGAAGACTTTCATGGTTTTCTCAATCATATCTGAGAAAGATTGCATCCATACACCTTTGGAATGCCATGGAGCATTGCATAACCCAAAGGCATGCGACGATAGTCAAAGTCCCTGTAAGGGCAGGTTAAGGTATCTTCTCTTGATCAGGGGTCAATTGGGATCTGAAAGTAACCGGAGAATCCTTCCAAAAAGCAATAATACTCATTTCGGTAAATCTTTCAAGCATCTAATCCATAAATGGTAAACGGAAAATGGTCTTTATGAGTTGCATCATTGAGTTTTCGGTTAATCGATGCAACTCCCATCCGTAACCAACCTAGTGGGTATTAACTCATTTTCTTCATTTTTTACCACGGTTATGCCTCCCTTCTTAGGGACACAATGAACCGGGCTCACCCAGGGACTGTCAGAGATAGGGTAAATTAACCCGGCATCAAGAAGTTTGATAACTTCTCTTGCTTATAACATCATGGATTTTGGTGGTTAACTCTTCTCTTGAATGTTGAAACTACGGGTTTTGCCTTTTCCTCCATCAAAAATCATTAGGGTGCTAAACATGTGGATCTATCCTGCTTTAATATTAGAAATCTTCCAGCTATGGCATGTTTGTATGACTTACAAAGACTCTTGATCAGGCGCAGGTTTTATCCTCCTTCTTTAAGTTTTATAGCGATTTATGACGGGTATTTTGTCATCACCCTCTAAAAATCATAACTCAGATGGGTTGGTAGTCTATTCAGTTCAAGTCGGGAGGATATTCAATGAAGATTTAATCTCTTCAGGTGATTTATTTCCACAAACTGGTGACGGAGGAGATTTGGGTCACTATTGATTTCACTTTAACAATTCCTCAAGGTAAAACAGTAACTCCTTCAGAATCATAGTTGCCACTGTCAACATTACCAGGTGGTTTGAATCATCATGTTCAAGTAAATTCATCGATTCTTATCCTCATTAGAAAATCACTTCTAACTTCCGAGGGATAGTGAAAGATGGAGAGCTGATAATCATATAATGGTCAAGTAGAAGTGGGATTGACACTTCAGAAATTTCAAGACATATTTTTCTTGGAACATAATTCTTCACAAGCAATGTTATTAACATCAAATGGTTAACTGATTCAATGATATTGTAGGAGAAAGTCTTATAGTATCACCAACTTTGAAGTGTCACGATTGATCACGTGACCTAAGGAGTCTTGGCTTCACCTGTGAGCTGTCTATTTTCACACGTGCCGTCTTAAGAAAGGTTTCTAAGATTAGGGGAACCCAAGGATTGGCAACGTAATCCAACGGGACCACAATATCTGGCAAGAAAGAAGAACGTTCAACTTTCACGGTAACAACATCCTCGGCGATGCCTGGAGGTAGGAGTAGAAATCATTTCGGATCGGCTAAGTTCAAGTATCATTCGCGTTATGGTACTAAGTCTGTGGGAGGAGGGGACTGAGTTCTTTCCAAATAGAGACGAGGACATTAGGTTGATGTTGCACGAGGATCGGCAAGGCTAAGCTTTCATTAATCTCCGGGAGAATAATCCACTCGGTATTAAGAAATCTATTCGGTGGTCTCTAAGTTTCTCGGGAAACTTTTTTACTATAACCGCCAAGCAATTCTTGTTTACCGGTGTTTTTGTCAACTCAATAATCTTATCTTTGTCGTTGAGGAGCTTTCTAAACATTGGAGCAAATTTGGGCATGTGTAGAAGAGGTCGCGAAACTTAGCTCGAAATGGAGATTCCGAAAAAATTCTCATAAATTTTTGAAGCTAGAAGGTTGTCTTTTTACGAAGCTTTTCTTTGTTGGCCCTTGAAGGCTAAGGCAAGGTGGTTTAGTCTTTGAAAGCTAACATAGGTGACCTCACATTTGAGTTATCAGTTTGAAAACCAGGAGGTCTGGATGTTTTCAGGTGCTTGGTTGCACCGTATCCTTGTCACCTCGGGTTCATTTTCCTTCTCTTTAGGAGGAGAAGAAATTTGAGGTCCATTATAGGAAACACCGCTTCGGTTAGTGATTGCATTCAACATCATTTGGGTTAAGCAATGGTGTTGCTTGGAAAGAAACCCAAACCGAAGTAGAAGCCGGTTATTACTATTAAGAAATTTGTGTGATCAGGTCCCGTTTATTTGCCATTTGATTTTTCATATTTTGCATAAACCGCCGTCTTTAGCTTTGACGTAGTTATCAAAATCGGCTTAGACACACCTGGTGCATGGTTTGTTAAATGGAGCTGGTAGCTGGAGCTTGAATGTCGGGGGTTGATTATTAGGTGTGTAAACTTTATCCTTGATGACAATTATTACCTGGATTTGGTTTAAAAATTGTTTCCCCCGATTTTGGTGAAATTGATCCTCCGATTTTGGTTGTCTTTGATGGTTTGCATAGGACGGAAAAACAGGAGGTTGATTTGGTTTGCGACCATCTGAGGTCGGTAACTGGATTCCCTGGTTGTAGTTAAAATGCGTCGCGACTATGTGACACGTATTCTTGGATATTGTCATGATAAATGTTGTCATCGGTGGCTGGACAATTTTGGTAAGAATGACCACCCCCGCAAGTTACACAACTTTGCTCGACCGCTTTTACGGGCGCGGGAGTTTGGTGAGCGGGAGCTTGGGATTGATTCTTCTTATCAAGGAGCAATGCTTTGACCATATCTTTGAGTTCGAAGACTATCGGTGAGAGATTTCCGGGAAGGTGAGTGTTGCACTCCTTTAGCAACCAAACGGAGTTGTGCTTCGTGAATTGCGACTTAGATTTACTCTCGATGATTTTTTGACATTTCGGGGATTTTATCCAAAAGTTACCACTGCGGGCGGAATTCAATGTCTTGATCCATTTGTGTTCATGGCCATTATAGAATGTATCGAGTTGATGCAATTTTGAAAACCCAAGAATTGCGAGCATGCCCTAAAAAGATATCTGCTATCGGTCCCATGCTTCATAAAATGATTCGTCCAAATCTTTGCTGAAATTCTCGTGATTTATTTCTAGTTTTGTCTATTTAGAAGGGGGAAAGAATTTGTTAATGAATTTTGACACAAGATCATCCCATGTAAGAATCGATTGAGGGGGTTCTTTGTCAAGCCAAATCCGGGCTGCCCCCTCGAGGGAAAATGGGAAAAGCATAAGCTTAACCGACGTACTAGGGACGTTCGGAAACTTCATCGTAGAAGTTATCTTGTTGAAATATCGGATGTGAGCATGTGGGTTTCTTATCGTCGTCCAAATAATTGCGTGTTTTGAACAATGATTATAGTCAGACCGTGCTTTGATCTCAAATTGTTTTTTGCGTTGATCTCTGGGAACAACGATTGCATTCCTCGTAACCATTGGTGGGTGCTCTCTCGGCAATTGAGCCATAGTACGATTATCTTCCATCGTAACTATGGGAGGATTTGGTTTCTCAAGATTTGGTGATTCAACAGAAGTTTGTCGGACTTGTTGTTGTCGACGTTTACGGGCTTGAGAACGAGTGCGCATGCACAAAATAGAAATATAAAAAGAAAATTTACACTAATATTTTTTATTTATTTATTTATTTATTTTTTTTTTTGATGATTTATTCACAATGATTTTAACGGACAATGAGATAAGATAACTTCAACCAAATAATCTACTTACTTCACGGTAACTCTCAAAAAGATAAACGCACAGGTGAGCGAAGGAGTAGGAATAACGCGAAGCTTATTTCTCCTTTCGGATCGTAGTTCCTTGGAACAACCCTCCTTATACCCACTTTATAGCTTGTTTAACTTTTCAAGGTGAGCCGTACGTCGTAAGAGACACAAATGGCAAGTTTTTGAATCTTTTGTTCGAGTTGGGAACCAACAAGTTCACCGGAAGTTATTATGATAATACCTCAATTGAGAATATTATATTTTGGTATTTTTACCAATTTGTGAATTTTATTTCTTTTTATGGAAAATATTTTTATATTTTTGGTTTTTCTTTTGTTTTTATATGATAATTATACAAGTAAAAGAAAATGAAAAATATTTTTGTACTTTTTATATTTTTATAGAAGAAAATATTCACAGATTCAAACACAAATTGTCAAACGTAAAGAAAATCTTTTTCACAGCCTCCCCGGCAGCGGCGCCAAAATTTGATTCGCTTGTTCTCACCCCTGATTAGATACCAATAAATACAAACATATATAAATATATAACAAGGGAAAAAACCCGCGAGACCAATGAAACCGGAAGCAATATAGAGTGTTCCCGGGTCGTTATGTCCCAACGAGGCTAGAATGGAAAATCGAATTACGGATTGATGATTGATGTTTGAATATAACAAGGATATGATTGGGAACCAAACCTAATAAACACAATGCGAGAAGAGAAGCAAGAAATAAGCGTTAGAGCAGGTTTAAAAGCTAGAAATGGTTATTAAAAAAACACTTAAAACTTTTACACTAAGACACAAATAGGCTCAAATAAGCTTAAGACAAACCAAATAAGCTAAACCAACTCTAAATAAGCAAATTCAAAAAATAATTAAGCTAAATTAAGCAAGAAAATTCAGCAGTACTAACAACAGTACTAACAGTTTCTAATTACAGTACTAAATTGGATGTTAGTTACTGCTGCTTTAAGTTAGTACTGATAGCTTAAGGTTAGTACTGCTAGCTTTATACAAATAACAATGAAACAGAAACTAAGAAGAATACGCTAAAACAGTATTTACCTAATCCCTAATAAGCCCTCAGGCAAAGAATAAACAAACTGAGATTAAATACAAATGCAAATAAGTCTTAAAAAGCTACAATCTGGCGGAAAAATTTCAACTACTAAAATTACTTTGAAAAGGAAATAAGCTTGAATTAAGCTTTACACCTAAAGACAGTACAGGAAATGGTTTAATCTTACTCTAAAAAGCTAAGGATAATCTGTAAATAAGCAGAAATAGTTAATAATAAAGCTGATAAGCTAGAATGAACCACCAGTACTAACAGTTTTAACTATCAGTACTAACTTGGAGTTAGTACTGCTAGCTTTAAGTTAGTACTGCTACCTTTGGAATCCAAGAAAATGAACCAGCAGTACTAACTTGGAGTTAGTACTGCTTGTTCTAAACACCCCTTAAAGTTTTCAAAAATCATTTTTCTTTTCTAATGATATATACAGATATCCAAATAAACAAAATGTAGACAAGTATAAGAAGACTTTAATTAAAATATAATCACTTAAATAAGCTGAATTTTTCTCAGTGTCTAACTCGATAAATCCCTACAGTAAAATGTGATTTTATTAAATGATACTAACAGTACTAACTAGAATGTTGCCACCAAATCAACTTTTAAACTAACCACTAAGCAAGATAAGCACTAAACATTCTGATAAAACACAAATAAGTAAACATAAGTAACAAATAAGCACTAATGAGCAGTTCTACAGTCAATAAGAAAAACAAGAAAAAGAGAAACTTAAATCCCTTGCTTCAAATTCAGGGCTTTAGACCAAGATTATACAAGATCTAGCTTGCACTAAAACAAAGATAGTAGTGTCTATAAGTACCATCAGAAAAAACTGGTTATCATCATAAATAAGTTGTGGTGTATTTGGGAGTGATTTCCCCTTAACTACTTAACTTTTTAATTTTACTTAATTAAAGCAGCTTATAGCTAAGCTGTATTGAGAAACTTTTTGAACACAAAACAGCACAATTAAGAACCTTAACACTCGGAATTGTAAATTGACTTAAAACCTTAAATTTGCATTAAACACTTTGATAGTGTTACAAATAGATGAAAGTAAAAGCTGTAAAAGACTTTTAAATAGAACTGAAAATAAGCCAAGTTATATAAAAAAAACTAAAAACTAACTCCTTAACCTGGGTTACAATGGCCCTATTTTTACTAAAACGAATTAAGGTCTTGGTTTCTTGGACTCTCTTCTCTTCTTTCTTCTGTGTTTTTTTGTAGAGACAAAACCAAAGGTGTTTGTTGGTTGGTGTGAAGGTGATTCTAAAACAAATCCCAGCTTTCAATTTCTTTTGTGCTTTTTGGAGGCAATCTAAAAGCCATTCGAAATTGCTTGGAAAATGGTGGGGGCTTGCAAATATGGCACTTATAAGTCTGGGAGGGCGGGAGGAAATGGAGTGGTTGAAATGATTTATCTAGGGTGTTGAGTGTTTTGCAAGGAAAAGGTATGGGATGACATGTTGCCTAGTTGTACCTGGGTTTTTGTTGGGCGGGAAAGTGGAGTTTGGGAAGGTTAGCAGTTTTGGCCCCTCAACTCTTGTAACCTCATTGTAAACTTCGCCCCTTTTATGATACAACTTTTAGGGGTTTGGCAGAGAAACTGGCCCCTAAAGTTATATTTCACCCACAATTTTTGATTTCAGCCCTATGTCTTTTTTGTAACACAACATTGAGGTGTGGCAGTTTTAAGTCCATCAAGTTGTATTTCCTTCATGTGGCTGTACTTTTGATCTTTGGTGAATTTGGCTTAGGATGGGGACTTTGTCTTTTCCAATCCCTGTGCTTAGTTTGGTCATTTTTGGCTTTCTTTTTGAATATCCGTTCCTGCACAATTCAAAGCAAAATATACAAATACAATGTATTTTTTGTACGTTTTTAGTCATTTAAGTCTGTTTTTATATGGAAAATGGTATGTGTAATTAAGCACATACCAGAAACCTTGGCCGCTCCAGTAACGGAAAGTTGGGATATGTTGATACAAAAGTTCCTAAGTATATCAACAAGGAAAGTGGGGCAAAGGGCTGGTTCTAAAATTGGCAAAGTCAAAAAACCTAGTGTATAGCCCAATCTTTCTGGCAGGCCTTTCATGCATTGTAATATCCCGATCAGGGAGGACTGGGTGAACCTCCTCGGGAATATGTAATTTTTCACAAAAAACGCCAAACGCTCTCTGAGAAAGAACAAATTTAATGTCTGTAATAGTACTCATGACAAAGAGAAAGGTTTAAAAACTTAACCTGCTAAAAGTTCTTCGAAACACGATAAACACAGATGATTGTAAAGCTTGAAAGTTTTTAACAATGGCGAAGATAGTAGAAAAAGTAGAAAGAATACAGTGAAAAATGGATCGAGTATTTATACTCTCGGCATAGTAAATGAAGAGTATGTTAGGATGCTTACACGTGGCAATGAACTCTTGGGTCAATGACCGGGATTAAAGACAGAAAATAGTTATGACAGTTAAGAAGTTGGAACAACTGGTCAAATCAGTCAGAAGATGAAAGGCCACAAATAGACCACGTCAACCACATCTCATCTAACAATACATGTAATGGCCGCGGAAGCACAGATGACCGCGGAAGACAAAGAGAGCATGGTAATGTGACTAGTTTACCTCTTCCAAAGTTGGAAGAGGCTTATATAGTTTTTACAAAATACCGGGTATTTGTACCCGGCTTAAAACCGAAAGACATATGATTTACTATTAAACTACGAACTATTATAAACAATAAATATACGGGGTGACCGAGTCTTTTACTCATATCTAACAATCTTCCCCTAAAGGAGGTCACCCTTGAAAACACTTGACTTCAGCTCTTACAGCTTGCAGTCTTTTGATTCTTCATGTTATATCTAGTACTTTGTTGTAGTGATCTTTAGATAACAATTGAGCT
>BQNB010076440.1:0-31160 GCA_026074375.1 Tanacetum coccineum
TTATTTTATTTTTATTTTTAATATGATAATTATACTAGAAAAATGAAAAAAATATTTTTGTACTTTTTTTTTTTTTTTTTTTTTTTTAGATTCAAACACAAGTTGTCAATACGTAGCGATATTCTTTTTCAACCTCCCCGGCAGCGGCGCCAAAAATTGGTTACGCGCGAACCAACCCTTCTTTTTATGTGTCAATAAGTAAATATAAATATAAATACACAAAAAGGATCAGAATCCGCGAGATCAAGAAAACCGGAAGCAGTATAGGGTGTTCCCGGGTCGTTATGTCCCAACGAGGCTGAAATGGAAAATCGCAAGACGATTGATGATTTGTGTTTGGATGTCACAAGGAATGATTTGGCACTAAAATTTATAACAATAAGCAAAAACACATAAAAATAGCAAAGAGAATAAGCTAGAACAAGAATCAAAACTAGGAATGACAAAAACACTTTAAAACTTTTAAACTAAAACACAAAAATAAGCTCAAATAAACTTAAGACAAGTTAAATAAACTAAACTAACTCTAAATAAGCAAATACAAAAAGCAATTAAGCTAAATTTAACAAGTTAAACACAACAGTACTAACAACAGTACTAACAGTTTTAACTACCAGTACTAACTTGGAGTTAGTACTGCTAGGCTAAAGTTAGTACTGTTAGCTTAAGGTTAGTACTGCTAGGATAACAAGACTTAAAGAAATAATAAATAAGCAAACAAAGCTAAAACAGAAGTTCAACTAACCTTAATAAGCACTTAGTAAAAGAAATAAGCAACTAGAATGAACCAAAATGACAAATAAACTAGAAAACTAAAACTGATAAACTCTTAAAGTTATTTTAAAAAGGCAAATAAGTTCTACTGAAGACAGTACTAAAATAGGCTTAGTCTACTCTTAAAAAGCTAAACCAATCTTAAATAAGCATAAATAATAAGCTGATATGTTAAAATGAACTACCAGTACTAACAGTTTTAACTACCAGTACTAACTTGGAGTTAGTACTGCTAGGCTAAAGTTAGTACTGTTCCTAAAAGTAAACTACCAGTACTAACTTAGAGTTAGTACTGCTTGTTCAAAACAGCCTTTATCTTTTCCAAAAATCATTTTTATTAAAAACAGATTATCAAATAACAAAGTAAAACACTTATAAGCAATTATTAATCAATAATAAGCACTTAAATAAGCATGAATTGGTCTAGCAGTATTAACTTAAAACCAACAGTTGTATTAAATAAACTAGCAGTTCTGCAATAGATAAGTAAAGTAAGAAAAAGAGAGACTTACAACACCCTTGCTCGAAACAGGGCTAAATCAAAAATCTACAAGCTCTAACTTGTAGAAAACAAGTTAGTAAGAGTCCATAAGCCCATCCAGAACTGGCTTATCATCCATAACACAAGCTGTGGTATATTTGAGAGTGGTATTTGTGATTTGCTCTTAACTACTTAACTTTTTATTTTTACTCAATGAAAATAGCTTATAAGTAAGCTGTGATGAGAACTTTTTGAACACAAAACAATATGTATAGAAACTTGTAACCACTGGTATTGTAAATTTTACTTAAAAAACACAATTTGCATTAAAAAACCTTGAAAAAGTTACCAAGCTGGAATTAAAATCTTAAAATGACTTAAACTGAAAATAAGCTAAATTATTTTTAAGATTAAAAACTAAAAACTAGATGCCTCAAAGGCTTACAAAAAGCTCTATTTATAGCCGAAGTCTTCATCTCTTTCTCTTGCAGCTTGTGCTTCTTTGCAGAGATAAAAACAAAGTGTGCTTGTTGTGTGAGGTAAGTCTAAAGCAAATCCCAGACTTTAATTTCTTTTGTGCTTCTTTGGAGACAATCTCAGCCATTGAAGATACTTGGGAAAGGTGAAGGATTGCCAACATGGACTTTATACAGCTGGGGGAAATAGTAGTGGGTGATGAAATGATTTGGCTTAGGGTGTCGATGGTTTTTGCAGGTGGGAATATGGGAAGACATCCAAGTTTGTACCCTGGGTTTATTGGGCCGGAAAGCATGGCTTTATGGGTAAGTTGGCAGCTTGGTCCCCTCAAGTTATATAACTTGAATGCAATCTTTGACCGGTTTACAAATTTGACCCTTGTCTTTTAATTCTTGAAATACAACTTGAGGTTTTGGCAGTTTTAGTCCCTCAAGTTGTATTTTCTTCACTTGGATTACCTTTGATTTTGTCCTTTCCATTCCGTGCTTGGTTTTGGCTTTCTTTTTGTTTCTTTTCTTGAATATCCGTTTCCTGCACAACACAAATGCAAACATACAAATACAATGTATTTTTGGTATGTTTTTAGTCTTTTAAGTTCGTTATTAATGGAGAATGGTATGTGTAATTAAGCACATACCAGTCCCTTCATACGATTTCTTGTCACCGTTCCCGGCAGCATAAGCCCTGCTTGTGTTCTGCCTTTTGTTTGGTTGTTGGTTTTGGTTATTTCGAGGAGCGTCTTCAAACTTCCTCTTGTTTTCTGTCTGTCTCTCAGCCAAAGTGTTAATCCTCCTATCCATCAATTCAGTCGCCATCTCAATAGCCTCCTGCATGGTTTTTGGCTTCGATGCCACAACACTTGAGTAAATACAGGTCGGTATCCGCACCGACATATCTTTTCAATTTTGTCATTCTCCTTCTTCAGGAACATCCTGTCACACAGAAAAGCCAGTTTCCTGGAAAACGCTGGTTTTAGGCTACCACATCGTGCCTTTTTACTTTTAAGTTCCACAATTCCCTGCCCTTAATCTTCTTGATTTCCATATCCCTTGACATATTTAGTATTGTCATCTTCTACTTCAAGTTTGGAGACCCACGTCATTGCATAACAACCTCATTATTCACTTCCTAGCATGTGAGTTCCACCATGTTCGAGCAATTTCCCATAAGAGTACAATGGCAAACTTTACTTGATTCTCCACGGTGCAATTACTTATGCGAAACACGTTTCCATCCTTTCAAACCACAGGGTCAAGACCACTCCTTCTGTACCCCTAAGAAATAAGGGGTTGACATTTCCATGAAGTCTGATAGGTGCACTCCCCGAACAAGCTCGTTCATTGCTTCTCAAGCCTGTTTCTCGAGGTAAGGCATCATCGCCATTTGGGTCGTATCACGTGCTGCCAATTACAGCAGTGAACACCCCTGGTTGATCGTGGCCTGGAAGTTGGGCACTGGGTGACCGTAGTGGTGGTAGTATGTCTGTGACTGGGTGGGGAGGAGTTGTAGCTGGGTTTAACCTCGTGGCCTTGTGGGCCTTCCTCTTGGTTGCCATTTTCTTAAATCACAAGAAAACATTAAAAATACCCTTTTAGATTTCAAAATCTTAAAACACATAACCCGAAGTATACATATATAAATAAAACGAGATCACAACACATGGTGAAATACACATCAGTTAGAAATTAAACAAATCGACAATCATTCCATAATAAATTTCCGATTTTCCAATAAAACATGATCCATCCTTTCCATAAATAACTTGGGAAAATAAAAAACATGATTGGTTGTAAATACAATGATCACAACACTATTGGTTACAAGACAAAATAACCTAAAGCCAAACTCCTGAGATATACTCGTAATACTTAGTAAGGGTGTACAAAGTACCCGATACATAACAAAGATCTAAACAAGTAGCTTGACAAAACAACAGATCTATACATCTGCTAGCTGGGAAAAACCACATAATACTTAACAGACTGCATAGTAGCTACAGTCATAACCAAGTCTAAAGAACTGCTACTAAATATTACTGGCCTCCCTCTGTTAGCTCAGGACTCTACAGGATCCTAAGAGCAGGTCCCTGCTGTCTCTGAAGCTCGATCATCTGAGCCTTGAGGCTCTTCACTATCTTTAGGGTCTCCACTAACTGTCTCTGTCTCCGATAGTCTGCTTTTAGCAATACTGGTAATCACCTTGACAGTCTCCTACGGACGCTAGCCTGCAACTCATGAATCTCGACTACTGAGCATGCCTAGTCCTAAGTGATATGTCCTCAGAATGTACCTGATCGCAAGCACCATCGCGGACCGTTCCCAAGTGTCACGAGATATCTGGCCACCTCCTCTATCAGAAGGCTGTGCATCAGATGAATTGCCTATCCCTGTACAACATGTTGAATCGGGCTCTAAGCAGAGCTCGGTCATATCGTGCATCATCCAGCTGAGAATATATGATCTCATCCTCCTAGTCAACAGTAGTAACCAACATCAGTTAACCTCTAGTTACCCCCTCTAGGGGGTCGCTGCAATCTCCTGGATGGCTCCTGCAAGGTCATCCCATGTATCGTAATACCATAGCCTAACTCTTTAGACGTCTGGCGTCCTAGAGTAGCATCTAACATATCAGCAAATCCATAAAGGTCTGCCTCAGTTGTGGTAGGTCCAACCTGCCTAGCAGCACCTGCTGCCGAACTCTCACCCAGATCATCGCAAATCTTAACCCAGGACCAGGAGTATACGACGCGGAAAGCCGTACTTATAAGCAAGAAACAAATCTCAGGCATCTCAGTCGCATGAACATGAGAATGGTATAGCATCTCACTGTCAATCCCAGTACGTCGGATCCCATAGATCCCTCAACAGAATGAGGGCCATTGGGTTGTGGTGATGCTTATAGGTAATTGGAGAGGGTATCTGAGGAAATGGGTGATGATATAGAGAGAGAGGTGATGGTTTGTGAGTAGGTAAGGCTAGCAAACAATCTCTTCAGCAACTTCCTCGGAGAGGAACGTTGCCGGCACCTGGGGTCGGATGGACATCCTAGCGTGACAGCGATAAGCAAGGTAATGAGTACCGGTCAGCTGTATAAGCAACAGCTCAGGGTCGGCAGGAGCTAAGTGCTACCTCTTCCCTCTGCATCATCATCGACATCATCATCGTCAATCATCTCCTCATGTCAGTCAGTATATCTCTGATCCTCGTCCAGGATCCTCTCGTCAGCTCCTCCGGTCCCTCCTCGGTTCCTAAACTCTGATATATACCCTGTGACTGCTAGTAAGGTGAGCTCGCATCAGGCATTGGCTGCTCCTTAGCCGGGAATACCTCATCGTCCACTGGTAAGAACTCTGGGTAAACAGGCTTCGAAACAAAAGGTATGTAAATAGGTGGAGGTGGTGCCTGCTCTGGCTCCTCAGGGCCAGGCACATAGTCTGGTGATGGTGGTCCCTCAAGGCCAGGTATGTAGTCCGGCGATGGTGAAACCTCAGGCATAATGGGTGGTCCATCGACTCCTGGTGAACTGATGTCTGAATCTCCTCAGATACTGATGTGTATGTAACCGTAGAGTGTCAGAATCTACATGAAGTATCTGAAATCAAATTAGGACTTATATAATGTATATTAATATAAGACTATTATCCTATAACGTAATATATTATAAACACATATATCATTTTGCAAGTATAAAGCCTAACCGACTTAATCAACAATTAGTATATGAATACCCCTTAAAAACCCATAGTATGTATGCAATGTTTGAAAACGGTTATAGTCCAGCAAAAACATTTTGACCTGGTTCTCTATAACCTTGGCTCTTGATACCAATCTGTAACACCCCCAAAATGGGTCGCAGCGGAATAAGGATCTGGGGCATGTTACTTCAAGATCAACAGCACAAGATATATATAAGAACGACACAAAAGTTGTTTAAATTGATACATTGGATTTAAATAAAAGACATATTACAAAAGCTTATAGCTTTACTTGTTCTTTGTTTAATATTACAAAAGATAACATAGATTTCCCAAAACATGATGCACATATATCTTTAACAGTGCAATCCAAAACATAATCCAATGCATCCTTGGCACCTCGTGCCTATTGACCTCCTGAAAACATTGCTTAAAACGTCAACAAAATGTTGGTGAATTCATAGGTTTATGTATTTAAATTATGCAGGACCGCAAGACTTTCCCGTGATGTTACAACATATGCCAACAATCACAAAACCAGATTACTGTTGCACTAAGCTCATGACACTGAAGCTCAACCTATATTTGCTATTTTAGAGCATTATGTTTGTCCCGTACAATGTTGTAACCCGCAACATCTAAGTCCGACATGGTCAACGTTTCTTCCGGTGATAGCTAAACACCCAAACAATGGGAGGTTAGTCCCATAATCTATTTTATAACATTCGCCGTCACATAATGCTATTAACAACTACATCTATGCAATTGACAGATCCTGAAGAATGTTCTCGAGGAAGGGTTATTCGCTACTTAGGCGAAACACCTAATCAAATACTTTCAACACTTGCTCTCAATTTTAAAAACAAAGCATGTTTTCCACCCCAAATAATAGTAAATCAGTAAAATTTGTAAAAGCGGCTATAACTCCACAACGAGAAACCAATAGTCCAAATAATCACAGATAAAACGCACGAGCAAGACGATAGATGCATCCTATTTAAATTAAGGGTCTATAAGTACCAGTACTTTTAATTAATAACATGATATAATCTTATAGTTGTTACATCGTACTAATCGTTGTGCTATCGATAATTTAAGAGTCATGACATGGACGTAACGAGGAGTTAGACACTTTACAATCGTAAATCCAGAAACTCTTCGATACGCCATCCGAAGAGGCCTCATTATGAAACTCCCTAGTATATATAGCACTTTATAGACTACTCATATTCATATAGCATAAGTCACCGACTATCGTTTTAGTAAAATAATATTTAATAGTGAAACGTATTAAAAATATACTTTTCGTACAAATGACATAATTTGGTCGTTTAAGCCCGTTGCTCGCGTTTCTTAACGTCCCACCACGGTACATCGTAAAAAACGAGTGATCAAAATATTACATTTTCAAGTTTTTGATATTCTGCGATAATAAAATAGGTTTTTACTGTTCTCACAGCTATTTTACTCCGTTTTCTCAGGTTTTAATAACGTAAAACCCGTTTTTTTGTCAGTATCTTATCGATATAGCCACTCCGTTTTTAGCGATTCTTTCCGAGCACGTATCTCGTAATTGTAAAGTTTTAATCATATTATGGAGTTATTAAAGTAAAAAAATGAAAGTTGCTGTAATGAATAGTAACTTTTATAAAAATAGTTTTATAAAAGTATTTATAGTCGTAAACTCGTTTTTAACGTATCTTTTTCGTTATAGATCGGTTTTTCGAGTTTCTTATCATTATGGAATCGTCATGAGGCGTATTATTTTTATAAAATATCATTACCTACTGTCTAAGTTCGAATTTTAAACAGCCCATATGTATTTAAGTGTATAACTTTATAAAAACTTGTTTTATGTATCATTTTCTTTAGTAGTTTATTATAAAAACTCTTGTAACCATATTTTACATATGTGGTACTTATAATAATATCCAATATCATCCCTAGTCCTTGTAAATTCATTGTAACAAGTTCAACCCTTTTACTTTCATTGTTTTCATTAGTATTTACATTAGATAACTTTAAAACCCTAATTAGTCCTTAAACATGTTTATACTTAAACCATAAGTTAACATCTTTATAGATCTATTTTTCCATGATATTTATAACATTAGGACATGAGAATAAGTGTATAAATTGATAAACTCAAATAAAAACCCATTTTACACATTTAAAAGTCATTAGTGGTGATTATGGCTATATTTAACATGTAACACATAAAATCATAAGAAATAAAAGTATAAAGGAATTAAGAAAACCTTAGTGATGATGTAAGAGATGAGAAATAAGTTCTAAACCCGTGTTTAGATTCAAAACCAAGCTTTCAAGCTTATAACCCTAGATTAGGTTTCCAAAACCCTAATCTTTCCTTTTTCTTCTTATTACTTGCAAATGATGAACCAATGCTTGCAAACACCTTAGAATACCTTAAGATTGATGTGTAAAGGGTTGTATAATCTTAGAAAATCAAAGTATGGATTTTGTTTGGTGGCTTAAGTGTGCCGTGAGTTTTGGTGTATAAAAGGGAGGAATAAAATGAATTTTGCATGTAAAGATTTAAGGTGAAGTTTACTTATGCATGCATGGGTATTTATAGTAAAAATATCTTCCTAACTTAACCATAGTTACTTTCTAACCCTAGGTTAAGTTTAACATGCCAAGTTGATAAAGGTGTAAGAGTACCTTTTCCTAAATATCTAGATATTATGTATACATGGAAAGTCTTGGTGTTATCCTAAAAATTCGGCATATATGTATGTATATGATGTAATTTTTGATTATTTTGAGTATTGGGTATAATTGTGGGTATTCGTTTAGGCGTAGTTAGGTTTTAGAACTTCCGGGTATGCCTAAACGTATTTTATTATGAAACGTAAGCATTTTACGTAGCCGATAAAAATAAGATGAACAAAGTCATTAATTATCCTCATAATAATCATATAACACTTGCTTGATGCAAACATTTAATCGTTTAATGCCCGTTTACATTGAATGATCATTTTCAGTTTACGCGATTTAACTTAACGTTTACGGTTTAAAAGCAAACGCGTAAAACCCTAAAAATAATTAGTGACTTTATTAACGTCATACATTGTCCTAAAACACGAGGTGTTATACTATACAAGACTTGTAATACTTAGATTCATACATAATTCTACGTAAACAAAACTATGACGGGTTTCGTGTAAAACAATATTGTATAAGGTTATGAAAAATAAGTTTGAGACCATTGCATCGCTCACAATGTCTTAGACAAATTTTAGAGACCATTGTGTCATCCACAATGTCTTAGAAAAGTATAATATTTATATAGACAATTTCCATATAAGTAAATAAGGAAGTATACGTAAGGCAAACGTAAATTACAGAGAAAAGATACCCACAACGAAAAGATAACCACAGAGAAAAGATAATTGCAGAGAAAAAATAACCGCAGGACAAACGCAAGCGCAAAGCAAGATGATACTCACATATCCGCCATAGCAAAAACACGTACAATGCACACATAAAAGCAGGTAAGGATCACATACTGGTTATAGACAAGACCTAGATATCTACCTAGATATTCTACCTGGTTCTCTATAACCTTTGCTCTGATACCAATCTGTCACACCCCCAGACGGGGCCTGGACGGAATACGTGTCCGGAGGCGTGACGTCATCATATTTCGAACACAAGGCATGAGAGAATGACCACTAATGGACGTTTTGAAAATCATAACTCGTTGCATTGTTTAAAAATAGATAAGTTTTACAAGATTCAAAGAATTAAACATTTGCAGAAGCATAAGAAAAATGTAGCGGAAGCATAATTTGGTTTTCAAAAGACAACGAGTAGGAAAGAGAAATAAAGTCTTGGAAGATGATATCATATTGCACGTAGACTCCACATAGCACATCAGAGAAGTCCAAAGCTAATCACCTGAGAAAAACATGCTAAAAACGATCAACATAAAGTTGGTGAATTCATAGGTTTAAGTAAAAACATTTATGAGGATAAAAAACGTTTAGTGAATACTGCTTGACTCACAATATTATGAAAACTATTTAGTAATTGGAAACGTTCAACCAAAAGTAGTGTGGACCACAAGTTATAAAACGTATGTGACTGTTATAACAAATACAACTTCACATAAAAGTATTTACTGCTGCGCTAAGCTCATGACACCGAAGCTAAATTTAGTGATGCACGCAATATGCTAGATAATGATTTTTGCCCTACAGGTGTCCAACTAAGACACCCCAAAGTGTTCTGAAATGTTATGTATCCGTTTATCGGGATCCCCATGGGTAGTGAGCGCTACTCACCCGGATAGAGATAATTAGTCCCAATACATCTATTGATAACACTCACGCTTACTGAGACCAATCCAATTGGTTGTACCATAATTAACGGTTCATGATAGTTTCGGGCAAGAGAGTGGTCTAATCGCTACTTAGGCAACGCGTAAACAGGAGATGATAACTAAAAACACTTGTGTCCAATAAAGAAATAACCATTGTATTCATAAACAACTTTAAGTACTTAAATCCATAAGTAGAAATCGTGTGATATCAATCGAGTAACCGAGTTTGTAAACAAACATATAAAAGTTTGAAATCATTAGAGTAAACAAGTTTGTCACAAGCATGTTCTCACCCCAAAAGTTATAAGGTAAATATAAAACAAGTAAAACGTGGGGCTATGAACTCACCTCGAAGTTACAGAACAATTAGCAGAAATGCAAATAATAAGCAAAGCACGACGAAAATCAGAACGACTCGACCAGAAGATGCGACTTAACTTAACGGCTTAGTTCACAATCGGCTTCTGCTGATGAATTAGGTAGGTTTTTCTTGTTTTTGGTATGAGCACATCAACGCGACACGTTGATAAAGGATTGAGGTTTCAAGTTGTAAGAGTCTGGTGGTTGGTTAAATAAAATAAATCGAAAAGTAAACAAAAAGTAAGTAATATATTCCGTATATATTACATATGAAAAATGAACAATTATATAATCCATATGGTGAATTATATAATAAAGACAAACAACCAAAAGAATAAGTCGTAGTATATAATACTTTACATGTATTATATAAGAAACGTGAGAAAATGATTGTAATAATATAATTCGACACGTGTTTGGAAATCACCAATTTAATTAATAAAAGTTTTAGTATAAAAGTAAACGCATGTTTTTAAAGTTACGAATTAGACAAATAACGTTTTCAAAGTTTTTACAAAAGTTATTATTTTGTTAATCTTGGCTTAGGTAATTATTAAAATAAAATATTTTATAATTTAAGATTTCGTTACGCGTTTTAACCAACTAGTTGCCTTGTTTATAAAAGTATAGTTTTCGTTTATTTGTCGGGTTTATTGTATCATTACAAATAAATAACCTTAAAACTATATAACTTTGTCATTTTATCGGGTTTTTAAGATAATAGAAATTTAAGTAAAAATTACTAAGTATAGAAATTTTAATAAAATTCGGCATGACCTATTCGTTTATAAAACGTTTCCCACTTTTATAAAATTCAATGTTTTCCACTTTTTAATCATTCCATGTTACGAATTACTGCCTGTTTTAATATATATATCTAACAAAATCAAACAAATAACAAAATATAGCAAAACCAAACACACCCCTTATTGGGGCTGCTGTCCTAAACGCACCCTTATTATGGGCTGCTGTCGGGTTACTGAATAGCGAAACTAACACCCCTTATGGGCTGTCCAAAACCAAACACCCCTGTTTGGGGTTTTTAGTAACCCAAACGCACCCTAATGGTGCAACTGTTAAGCCAAACGCCCCCCTTTGGCAGTTTACTACAAAAACAAACACTTTATTTGGGTCGTTAAAACGCAAAAACAACATACCTTTTACAGGTTATTGGGAAACCAACACACTCCCTTATAGTGTGTTAGAAAAACCATCTTAAATAACTACACAAAATATAACCAACCAAACTGATAATTATAGAAAGTGAGGGAAAGGTGGTGGCGTTTCGGTTGGAAGCGTAAGCACGGTGGGGTGGCTGTTGGACGGGTGTTGGAAGATAACGGATGGTGTGAGGTGGGATCGAAAATGTTGTATGGTGTGGAGACGAGATGATGTAGTGAATGGGGGGGGTGCGAGTTGTGTAGGTACGTAGTGACGATGATGGAAATGGTGGTGATGGTGGCGATTATTGTTGGTGGAGGTCACGGTGGTGGGACAGCCGTGGTGATGATGGTGCGGCTGGTGGCGTAGAGAGGAGATGGTGACGCGACTGTTGTGGGAGGTGCGTGGCGTAAAGGTGGTGACGAAAGGGAGATGATATGGTGGAGAGGGGTGGTGTCGTTGGTGGAGTTTGGATAGGCGGCTGTGGAGAGACAGCCAATGGTGGGTGACTGGTCGAAGGCGCGTTGTGGCAGCGGGGTGATGGAGATGTGGTGGTGATGGCGTGGAGCACCCGCTGTGGTGGTGGTGATGGCGGCAGTTATCCGGAAAATGGCCGAGATCTGGCCGGAAGAAAAAAGAGGCGCCGGAAAACTTTATGAGGGGGAGGAGTGTGTGCTAGGGGTTGATAAAATGAATGTAAACCCTAATGGGTTACATATATATAATAGAAACTTATAAAACAATGTGGCACATGTAATATAGTCTAGGGTAAGTGGTGAAAATATTTCATAGGGACCAAAAGTGTAATTTTTGTTAAATAAAGGTTCGGGTCTCGTTTAGGCTAGTTAATGGTTGAATTAAAACACGAAAGATGCACCATTGCGTTCCAAATGATTGTTCCTATGAAAATGAGTATTTACTTGACTATATTTTGTAAATGTTTTTAAAAATCTATTTAATGTTTATTATTTATTTGGGTATCATGGGTAAGCGTTTTCCGTAAAAATAAAACTTTTATTTGAGCATTCACGTTTTTAAACAAACGTTTTTGAATAAAATGTAAAATAATTTATTAAATATTTTTATTTAATAAAAAGTGATAATTAATATAAGTTTAATTATTCTTGTGTCGGTACGCGTTGCGTGCGGTGTTCAAAACTTTACGAGGTTATTTAAGTCATTTTCTGCTTGGTTTCGTGTCTCGGGTAAAACTAAAAAGTTGTCCGGAATGGCGTTTCATGACAAACGCTAGTATGCCCCATAATCAATAACTCATTTTGGTGGGTCGTTTTTGATAGGTCAACTTAGAAATAACATGTACCTTCTCGTTTTCAAGTCAAATAAGTTTGGAAAATAAATTTGTAAATGAGAGATAATAATAATAATTATTATGATTTATTATTTGATTACGTTTCAAAAAATTGCCGATTACGCGGTAATCGTTTTTTATGACCGTAAAAGGTCAAAAAGTCAAAAAGTCAAATCGGACCCAAAAAGTCAAAGGGTAAAATATTCATTTAAAATCTCGAAAATTGCCGGTTGTGATAGGTCCCACACGCAATGTTTATAAAACACGCTTGGAAATAAATAATTAAAACCCCTCCTAACTTATGACCACTCACAATCAAACAAGAACAAAAAAGGTCCATTAATAAGGTTCCAAAATCATTTATCTCGAAAACGCCCCTGTTTTAACCACTTATTTAATAATAGATAAAAACTAAGATAAAATTTATTTAAAGGCTTTAAGAACGAGAGTTCGTCATCCTTGATTTTTCACGATCCCCAAACCAAGCTTAAAACGAAAGCACAGCCCAATATAAGATTAGATGCTAACACTACTCATAAATGCTAATTGTGTACGCATAACTACTTTTCGCTCTCGTATTCCTAAATCCTCTAAGGATTTTATTATTATTATTGCTGACAAATAATTTATGTCCTTATTATCATAAAGGTGCCCGGTTTAGACCATAATTAGTTTGAAATCCTTTCCTAAAGAGACGATATGGCAAGAATAAGGTCCACATTAAGGTTTTAATTTTGCATGATTTAGGGGTTATCCTTCTTATTTCATCCGAAACAACTCAACTACGAGTCCAGAGACGGAGTCTTTATTTAGATAACCCCAGAGTCGAAATTTGGCTTTATTATTATTATTATTATTATTATTATTATTATTATTATTATTATTATTGAAACATTATTATCCCTCGGTCCTTTAAACAACTGACACATCGGGCGTCTTAACCGATAGAGCCAGTAGTCTTATTTCGACCTCGGTAATTTCC
The DNA here is from genome assembly GCA_026074375.1 of Tanacetum coccineum. Classification (NCBI taxonomy): domain Eukaryota; kingdom Viridiplantae; phylum Streptophyta; class Magnoliopsida; order Asterales; family Asteraceae; genus Tanacetum; species Tanacetum coccineum. The sequence continues at coordinate 13,584 of BQNB010076440.1, forward strand.
TCGACCTTTTTGAAGACTGACACATCGGGCGTCCTAACCGACAGAGCCAGTAAACTTTTATCAGTCTCGGATTATTATTATTATTACTTCCACCCTTTAAACGACTGCAACATCGGGCGTCCTAACCGATAAGAAACATTGGTCTTATTTCGGCTTCAGTTTATTACATTATTATTATTATTATAGCCAAATTTCAAGTCCTGTGGTCTTTTAGCTTCCGAGACATCGGGAGTCCTAACCGACAAGACCCGGTAGCCTATTTCCCCACAACACTGACAGAACCTCGATGTGTACCTTACTTTCACCAAAAAGAATCTCTACGAAGGGATCTAAACTAAGAATCGCAAAAACCAAAGTAAATTTATTTATTTTTTATCAATTATATAACGTTTATTAAGTTGGCGGGAGCAAAAAACCACAATTAACCTCTATAAGCTCTAAAGAGATCCAACTACTCCACGCTTAGCATCTAACTTATATATAACTCTATCATTTTTTGTTCTTTGCAAAATTTTAAAGTTTAGCAAACGCTTAGTCTCGAAAGCTAAGGGAAAAACTAGAGTGCAAAACTCGGTCAAGTCAAAAATCTCCCTAGTTCTACGGGCCTACTTATTCACATATCTAACAATAACTAGGAGTTTTTTAGAGCAAATAAATCATAAAATTAAGCAAAAATTTGGTTAAAAATGGGTTGTGTGGGGCACAGACAGGCAACAGGCAAGATCATATTTCGGCAGAAATTCCCCCCACACTTAGAATGGAACATTGGCCTCAATGTTCAAAAATATCACGTTTTACCCCCACACTTAGGAACGAAAAAAGCAAATGCAAAAAATTTCAAGTGTGAAAGAGGAAATAAAATCAGATATATATAAATGATCAGGATTGAGGATTCTCAAGATATAAATATGAAGATCGTGGGAGACTGAGTGATTGGAGGATTGAAAACAAGCACGAAGGTCTTCACGATCAAAGAGAATCCTGCAAGCAAAAACGGATACCCACAAAGCACAACAAAGATAGAAGCAGCCCCACACTTATTAATTACTAATACTACTACTAAACTAATATAATATTACTACTAAGAAAGATAGAAAGAGAAAGAGAACACGGGTTGCCTTCCAAGAAGCACGTGTTTTTGTTTGAGTCTATAGTTTGACTATAGGGTTATTTCATTTTAGGCTCATGGTCAAATCTATCACCCGATGTGAGGTGAGGATGGTAATAGCAATACATCACCTCCTTAGGTGAGTATGCAACAGGACGGGGTGATGGCATATGATGATAACCAAAAGAACGGGTCTCCATCAGCCTCGTCATTCTCCCCGACTGTGTCAGGAAGAAGAAAGGATCAAATCTTTCCACTTCCCTTAAGCAAATCTGCTCAGGATCGGGAAGTGGTGTGACTAGCAAGGAAACCTCATCAATAACTGGAGTCGACTCAGGAGGGTCCAGGCTACTAATGTCCTCAAACTCCTTATCAAAGAGCGGATTATCATTACATAAGGTAAAATCATCATTAAAGTCGAAGAGAGGGTTTGAGAAAGTCACATCATAAGATATAGATTTTGAATCATCTCCTAAAGGCTCATCAGAAATTCCTTTGGTCAAACTCGGATTTTTGAGTAAATGACTAAAAAGTCGCTTAACCAAATGTCTAGGAAATCCAGCTACATCCTCGCTCTCCATCAAAAAGTCGACTACATATTCTCCTAGAGGCGAATTGATATCAAAATTTTCTTCCCTAACATCAGTGGTGGGTAGCGGTGTATAAATAGGCATATCACACTCTAAATCACTATCAGATGTCACCTTAGAGTCCCTTGGGATTAAGACAAGATCATCAACACTAGACTTTATGAATTCGTCATTTTCCCTTTCGAGAATAGTGCTAATAAGCTCATTCCCCATTAAGAGGGTGTCTAAAGGTTCCTTGGTGAGTGAATCGATCTTATTATCTCCCTTGTCACTCCCCTCAAGATGATATAAGTCAACGGGAGGATATTGATTAGAATTTATAAGGTTTATCGTCTCCTAAAGACGGTTTAATCCATTTTTAAAATCCATGTTAAGTTGTTCTTGAATTATGTTGAATTGTTCTTGAGTTTTGTTGAATCGTATATCAGATTCGATCATATATGTAATCAAATCTGCTCGAGTTATCTTGCTTAGGAGGAGTGGCTGGGGGGGTGTGAACTGTGAAGGTTGGTCAAAATAAGGAAAGTCATAATTGTTACAAGGATTAGGCTCATAGACAAGCAGGTCCCTAGTTTGACAATCAGAACTCTAATGCGGACCTCCACAAACCTCACAACAGTCGAACTGTTGTGGCTGACTCGGAGAATAATATGGAGGTTGGTCATTACTAAAGTTTTGATTGCTACACGGGTCTGCTCATAGACAAGCGAGGTCTGTATTTGACAATCAAATCCATAGTGAGGACTATCTTTTTTTTTGGGTAAAAGGGACTCACCCCCGGTAAAATATATTAATCACCCAAAAGCGTTTAAGAACAATGGAATGTGACTGAATGTCACATTAACCTCAAGCAACTAAGCTTGAACAACCAACCAACGAATGACATGCCATTCGCGTTACATTACAATTACAAAACTAATGACACCAATAGGAAAGAACCACCTAATGGTGCACAAACAAAAATTAGGGCCTATCATCTAAAAATAGAATCTGGTAACTCCCACATACGAGCATAACGCACTCATAGACTATCTGCACACAAGTATGTCTCGTATTGGTGCTGTGGAGGTTGGATGAAGAAGTTGGGTGTTTCATTATAAGAATATGGATTTGGGTCATAGACAAACTCATTTCCGGATCCTACACTGCTACAGCCCGGACAGTTTCCACCATTAAACGGACCTCCACACCACGAGCAACCAAAATGGTTGTACGAAGATATGTCGAAGAATTAAACAGATAAGAGGGTAAAGAAGATAAGAATTAAATGAAATAAGAGGATAAAGGAGAATATTTTTTAGATTTTTTATAAAGATAATACTAATAAAAAAAATAAAAATATTTTTGGTATTTTTTAAAGATTTATAAAAAGAAAAGGAAAAATAAAAATAAAAATAAAATAAGAAGGAAAATATTTTTGGATTTTTATATTTTTAATAAGTACGAAAATAAACTTTTCGAAGAAATTACTTTAGGAGTCCTCCAGATGTCGTGTCCCAACGAGAGATGAATTTGAAATTCACGAGAATGTTTCGTTTGATGCTTGAATGGCAAATATTTTTGGTTTTGGTTTTGAACTAAATATATAATAATACTAAACTAGATTAAACTAATTAACAAATTAGCAAAGCAATTAAATGAAAAGAACTATATTAAAAGATATGCTTGCTAAGTGACTTGGAAAGTTCCTCAAATGTGAATTAAGGTTTTACTTAACAAATTAATTTCCTTAGAAAAGATAATTATCTCACAACGTTGGTTTATTTTGACAAAAATCTCTTAAAAAGATATTAATTACTAGATGTGTCGTTTGACTATTTTTTAAGATTTTGCCATTTAAAACATTCAAACTACAAATCTAAATAATCAAAGATTATTAATTAACAAACTTTTTTACAATCCATACTTAATTTCCAATCCACTAATAACTTAGCAAGCACTAATGAACTACTCACTAATCATAACAATTAAGCTGGCAACAATAATAATATCAAACATAAACATAATAAGCTAAATAATTCTAAACTACTAGAATTGAAATGGGAAAGAGGAAATAACCGAATGATGAACCGAAATGACATAAAACCACCCGATCTTACAAACTTAATTAACAAATAAGCTTATCACTTAAAAAGATTTGACTTCACTAATTAGCAAATAAATGTGTCAACTTTATCTACTAATTACTTCCATAAAAACCATAAATATCAAAACTTTATCTATTTATCAATCTTATAAGACCCTTAAGTTCCGGCCTTAGGTGATGGAAGGATGAAATAGGAGATAAGATAAGAAAACAAGAGATTAGGATAAATAAGCTATAAGCGAAAACTTTTCTAAAAACTTTGATTAAAACTATAAACTATTTATAAAACTAGATCTAAAAATGAAATAAGCAATCGAAAACTTTAACTACTAAAAAGCTATTAGAACTACTAAACTAAATAATAAGCTCTCAAAAATAAGGGTGCTCAAGACTTAAAGAATAAGCCGAGTAGAAGACTCATGGCACCCTTTTAGCAATTCGAATTGAGCATAAGCAAGAAATAAGCAACCGAATAAGAAAAACAATAAGACAAAATGAAATAAGCAAAAGCTTATTTAGATAATATGAGCATAGATCTAAATCTAATAAGCTAAAAGAAGGCTTATTTGAAGTAAGAAATAAGCTAGGAGAAAGCTAGAAGCAACAATAAGCCAATAAGCTAGCTTATTCGAAAATAAGCTAGAGAAAAAGAAAAGAAAGGTAAGAATAAGCCATAAGAAAATAAGCACTTCAATCTTCAAAACATCTTCAATAATAAGCTGAAAGAGATCCAATTACTAAAAGCTAATAAGCTTAATAAAAAGCTTTTACAAATTTTAATAAGCTAAAAAGACATAAAAATAAGCTACACTACTCCTACACTACATTTTTAATAATCTAAAATCTAATAATCTCATGCCTGCTGCGCGAACCCATTTTATAGCAAAAGTGAAGGGTCGGTAAAATCGTCCTTTCAGTAGATCAGCCTATAAGAGCCCAAGAAGCGGGGGTAAAATAGTCATTTCTTTAATAGACGATTGCCTCAATAATACGCCAATCATTGGCTTGACAACAACCTTATACACTCGAAATTCAGATCCACCAATGTTGGAGTGCCACATGGGCTTGCTAGCAAAATATCTATTTATCCACAAGTAATGGGAGACCACGTGTCACTTCTAATGCGTTCATTTATAAGCATCTCGTACCCGCTCCACATGTGAACCACAAAAAGAATTCAAATTCATAGGTTTACTCAAGCCACGTGTAGGAATTTGAGAGGATGAAAAACATTGAGTGAAGCGACACGTGATGGAGTTTGAATTATTTAGGGGTTACGTGAGGTACAAACGCACCCTATCTTCATACACACATTCCTCTTTATCAAAATTGTTACAAATGCTGCCAAGTGTTGGCCATTGATTGGACTAAAGGGAGCTAGTGGGTGAGAGTGGGGAGCTTCACGCTCTACTTTGATTTAATTTAGAGGGGTGAATTGCACTCGCCAGTTTTGCATGACTAGATACATTCTTCAAAACTTTGAATACTTAATTTAACTTGGGCCTTTTGTCTTGTAATTCATTACTGGGCCTAGAATCATTTCTATTCTCATTTAACATTGGGCCGGTTATATCATTTGGTCTTGGGCCGAATTCTTTACAATTTCATCAATTGGCCGAGACATGTCTATCTCTCAAACGTGGGCTGAGCTATTCATTTGGGCCTGGATTTAACAAGTGTTTAAGCTTGTTCATTTAATAAGTATAGGTTAGTCCGAACCATATAAATGGCGTCGGGCCGGCCCAATAAGAGATGAAGGCACCGTTGGACTCGAATTTTCCCGCACTTTCCAATGGCATACTTAGGAAATTTTATGACTTTGTCTTGGCTTCGAATAATAATTAAACTTGATCAAATCAAGCCTGATAATTCTCGTTTTTGCTCCATTTTCAATCTTTAATACCTGTAAGACAAAAAAATACCAAACAAACATATTTGCAAGATAATTATCAATATTTTAGTATTTTTAGTCCGATTTATAGTGTTTTCTGGGTTATAAATGATGTGTGTTTTAGCACACATCAAATTCCCCCACACCAAGCCATTGCTGGTCCTGTCACACCCCTAGACGGGGCCGGGACATAATACGTGTCTGGAGGCGTGACGTCATCATATTTCGAACACAAGGCACGGGAGAAAGACCACTGATGGACGTTTTGAAAATCATAACTCGTTGCATTGTTTAAAAATAGATAAGTTTTACAAGATTCAAAAGAAATTAAACATTTGCGGAAGCATAAAAAAAATGTAGCGGAAGCATAATTTGGTTTTCAAAAGACAACGAGTATGAAAGAGAAATAAAGTCTTAGAAGATGATATCATACTGCACGTAGACTCCACATAGCACATCAGAGAAGTCCAAAGCTAATCACCTGAGAAAGACATGCTAAAAACGGTCAACATAAAGTTGGTGAATTCATAGGTTTAAGTAAAACATTTATGAGGATAAAAAACGTTTATTGAATACTGCTTCACTCACATTATTATGAAAAGTATTTAGTAATTGGAAACGTTTAACCAAAAGTAGTGTGGACCACAAGTTATAAAACATATGTGACCGTTATAATAAATACAACTTCACATAAAAGTATTTACTGTTGCGCTAAGCTCATGACACCGAAGCTAAATGTAGTGATGCACGCAATATGCTAGATAATGAGTTTTGCCCTACAGGTGTCCGACCAAGGCACCCCCAAAGTTTTCCGACATGTTATGTATCCGTTTATCGGGAGCCCCATGGGTATTGAGTGCTACTCACCCGGATAGGGATAATTAGTCCCAATAGATCTATTTATAACACTCACGCTTACTGAGACCAATCCAATTGGTTGTACCATAATTAACGGTTCATGATAGTTTCAGGCAAGAAAGTGGTCTAATTGCTACTTAGGCAACACGTAAACAGGAGATGATAACTAAAAAAACTTGTGTCCAATGAAGAAATAACCATTGTATTCATAAAAAGCTTTAAGTACTTAAATCCATAAGTAGAAATAGTGTGATATCAATCGAGTAACCGAGTTTGTAAACAAAGATATAAAAGTTTGAAATCATTAGAGTAAACAAGTTTGTAACGAGCATGTTCTCACCCCAAAAGTTATAAGGGTACAATATAAAACAATAATACATGGAGGCCTATGAACTCCACCTCAAAGTTTTGCATAACCATTAGCAGAAATGCAAATAATCAAGCAAAGCACGCGCGAAATCTAGAACTGCTCGACCTGAAGAGCGGCTTAACATAACGTTTTAATCCCACTACTTATGATCATGAATTTGGGTTTCTGATGGATGAGTACATCAACGCACACGTTGATAAAGGATTGAGGTTTCAAGTTGGTAAGAGTTTGTGGTATGTTAAATAAAATAATCAAAAAAGTATATGTAATATATTCCATATATATATTACACATGAAAAATGAACAAGTATATAATTCATATGGTGAATTATATAACAAAGACAAACAATCAAATAAAAAATCGCAATATATAATACTTTACAAGTATTATATAAGAAACGTGAGAAAATAATTTGACCAAAATAATTCGACACGTATTCGGAAATCACCAATTTAATTAATAAAAGTTTTTGAATAAAAGTAAACGCATGTTTTTAAAGTTACGAATTAGACAAATAACGTTTTCAAAGTTTTTACAAAAGTTATTATTTTTTCTATTAGTCGGGAATTATAAAATAATATTTTATAATTTAAGATTTTGTTACGCGTTTTAACCAACTAGTTGCCTTGTTTATAAAAGTATAGTTTTCGTTTATTTGTCGGGTTTATTGTATCATTACAAATAAATAACCTTAAAACTATATAACTTTGTCATTTTATCGGGTTTTTAAGATAATAGAAATTTAAGTGAAAATTACTAAGTATATAAATTATTATAAAATTCAGCATGACCTATTCGTTTATACAACGTTTTCCATTTTTATAAAATTCAACGTTTTCCACTTTTTATTCAATCTATGTTACAAATTACCCGCGTGTTTCAATATATATATCTAACAAAATCAAACAAATAACAAAATATAGCAAAACCAAACACACCACTTATTGGGGTTGTTGTCTCAAACGCACCCTTATTAGGGGATGCTATCCCAAACGAACCCTTAGGGGTTACTTAACAGCGAAACAAACACCCCTTATGGGCTGCCCAAAACTGAACACCCCTGTTTGGGGTTTTTATTAACCCAAACGCACCCTAATGGTGCAACTGTTAAGCCAAACGCCCCCCTTTGGCAGTTTACTACAAAAACAAACACCCTTTACGGGTTATGAAAACCAAACACACCCTTATAGATGTTAAGAAAACCAACTTAAATAACTACAACAAAAATATAACCAACCAAACTTGAAAAATATAAAAAGAGAGGCGAAGGTGGTGGTGGTTTCGGTTGGCGGCTGAGCCGCGGTGGGGTGGCGGTTGACAGCTGATAAATATGACGATGGTGGTGAGGTGGTTCGGATGATGTTGGTGGAGACGAGATGATGTAGTGACGAGGTGGTGACGATGATGGAGATGGTGGCGACTGCTGTTGGTGGAGGTCACGGTGGTGAGGCAGCCGTGATGATGATGGTGCGGCTGGTGGCGGTGGCGTAGAGAGGAGACGGTGACGCGGCTGTTGTGGGTGGTGCGTGGCGTAAAGGTGGTGGCGAAAGGGAGATGATATGGTGGAGATGGGGTGGTGTCGTGGTGGAGTTGGTGGCGGCGGTAGTGGCAGTAAGGGTGACGGGGTGGTGGTTGTTGGCTAAAGGTGGAGATGACGGTGGTGTTGGTGTGGTATTATGATGTAGGTGGCGGCAGCTGTTTTTAGGTGGCTGGAATTTTTGGCCGGAGTTTGGCCGGAAAAGAAAGGAGATGATGAGGGTGGCTAGGGTTTTATAAAAATGACAAGAGACCCTAAATGGCTTTCTATTTATATTTGGAAGTTTAAAAGGAAAGTGTCAAGTATAAAATAGTTTGGGGTTGATGGTGAAAATATAACTAGAGGGACCAAAAGTGAAGATTTTGTTGAATAATGGTTCGGGACTCGTTTGGGCTAGTTAACGGATGATTCGAGACACAAAACTTGCGCCATTGCGTTCCAAATAATTTTTCCCATAAAAATAAGTATTTACATGACTAGTATTTTATAAATGTTTTTATAAAATGTTTTTAAAATGTTTATTATTTATTTGGGTATCATGGGTAAATGTTGTCCGTAAAAATAAAACTTTGATTTGAGCATTTGCGTTTTTAAACAAACGTTTTTGAATAAATGTAGAATAACTTTATTAAATATTTTTATTTAATAAAAAGTGATAATTAAATATAAATTTAATTATTTTTGTGTCGATACGCGTTGCGTGCGGTGTTCAAAACTTTGCGAGGCTATTTTAGTCACTTTCTGCTTGGTTTCGTGTCTCGGGTAAAACTGAAAAGTTTACCGGAATGACGTTTTATATCAAACGCTAGTACACTCTATAATTAATAACTCATTTTGGCGGGTCGTTTTTATAAGTCAACTTAGGAATAACATATATCTTCTCGTTTTCAAGTCAAATAAGTTTAAAAAATACATTTGTAAATGAGAGATAATAATAATAATTAGGATTTATTATTTAAATACGTTTCAAAAATTTACCGGCTATGTGGTAATCGTTTTTATGTAACCGTAAAAGGTCAAAAAGTCAAGTCGGACCCAAAAGTCAAAGGGTAAAATTGTCATTTAAAAATTCTGAAAATTGACGGGTCTAACAAAAAGCATCAGGGGTTGGTTGTGGTACTAATAGCTTGCTGGAACAATAAAGGCAAACTTATGAGAATGTTGATTATGACTACAACCCATATGATAATGATATGTATGAATGCCAAGAAATTCCTAATAATATTTAATCTATATGCGATAATTTGGATATCAAGGTATGAGGTTGTAAGAAAAAATAGATTATTTAATTTTTCGTGTCTCTTGTAGTCTAGTCACTAAGTATACCTTCCTTTCAGGAAGTAAGTTGCCTATGTAACGGGCTGAGATGTTAGATTCACCCTCATTCATTGTACTGAATTGTTTTTGGAATAATAAATTTACCTGAGAAACCCTTTACAAAAAAAATCAACCTAAAAACCAAATTCGAAGAAAATTAAGCTTAAACAAAGATAAAATGAGGTAATAAGCAAACTAAACATTGGGTAAATGAACCCTAAAATTACCACGAATGCATCTCATTAAGAATCCAACCGAGTGACGACAAAACGAAACATAGAACCTAGCTACTAAAGATTCTAAAACTACCACTAGCTCAAACATTCATGATCTTTTACAAGGTGTGATCTTCAACCCTTGCTAAAATGACCATTACCAAACAAAAGGGGTCTCAGACACATCTGTAACTACCATACTACAACAATTAACCTGAACATTTGCTAATGATAAACGAAACAATGCGTGAAACACTTGTCACTACTAACCATGCTAAACCATAAACCTGAACGATGTTCTGAGAACACGACCACCGTGACCTCAACAACACCTTGGAACAACGACCACCAGTACCACCATATCATTCGAATCATGAACTTTAACATCGTGCACAACCAACTAGAAAAGAACAAAATAGTATTCGAAGAACTACCGGGCGACCTTGGTTATGGATACATTTTGGTGAAAGTTTAAATGTTTTTCACTAATGTTGTATGAATTTGTTTTTGAGAATGAGTTTATTTGACATTTTGTCTGTGTCTATAACTTGATATTCGCACAACGACAAGGGTGAGTTCATAGCCCCCACGTTTTACAAGTGATTTTGTTTTTTAACAAGTTGTTTGGGGTGAGAAACATGCAATTATTTACAATTGGACCACATGTGGTATAAGTTTCTACATATGATTACGGTTGCTATGTAGCGATAACCCAATTGAGGCCCATTACATGAACCTGTCAATTACTGGACTGTGAGCGCGAAATGTTATGATAATCTATTAGGAATGACATCCCCGTTCGGGTGGATTAGCTATCACAGGGAAAACGACTATAAATCCATGACAAACATAGGAGTGTTAGTGGTGTAATAAACATGATCACGGGCAATGTAGGCCATTTAAATGTATTCATTTATGTCGAGCTTCAATGTCATAGCCTTAGGGCAAACGTAATTAAATTTATAAATATGATGTTTGCATCATTTGCAGTTATCACACCACATAAGTGTTGGGAAAGTCTTGTGGTCCTACAATAAAACGAATTATCAAACCTATGAATTCACCAACATTATTGATGAACGTTTAATCAGTGTTTTCAGGAGTCAATTTTCACGAGGTAGCGAGGGATAGCATTAGGTTGATATTGTATTTATGGATATCATGCATTAAAGATTTTTTCGCTTTAACATTTTGTAATCTGTTATGGCGTAGAAATCTTTGTATTTTGAACAGATTGAACAAGTGAAGCTTCGGGCTTTTATGTAACAAATACATTTGTTAATAAAAATCCAATGTATTGTGGTTTTTTTTAAAACCACTTTTTGGTCATTCTATATATATCCTTATGTAATTGATCATATGAAGTAACACGCCCCCAGACACCTTATTCCCGCTGCGTACCAATTTAGGGGTGTTACAATGTGTATGGGGAAGAAGATCCAGAGTCTACCACAAGGATATTTAGAAGGATTTATGTTTGTTTTGGGGCATTAAAAGAAGTGTTTAAAGCCGGTGGTAGGGAACTATTAGGTCTAGATGGTGCATTCATAAAAGGATAGTACCCTGGACAAAAACCTAAATCCACTGTATCAGTTTGATGCAAATAAATTGGAACTATCTCTAGATGCATATGGAATAGTTGAATCAGAATCAAAAGATTCTTGGATATGGTTCTTAAATTTCCTTAGAGATGATCTTGAGTTGTATAGGAACTCAAAATTTACATTCATTACAGATAAAAGGTATGTATTTGTAGTCTAACTATATCTGTTTTTGTATTTGATAAAGATTACTACTAATATATGTGTTATAATTGTAGGGTTTACTACCAGCAATAAAAACCTTATTTCCAGCAGCTGAACATAGGTACCGTGTGAGACACATATATCAAGAACCTAATTTGGACTTGGATATGATGCCTAGATAAGGGAATTACAAATGGACAGAGCTGGCCACTGCAACAACAATTGTTGAAATTCAACAATGGGTAATATACTCTGAAACACAAAAAAACCTTAAGCATATGAGTGGTTGAAAAAAAAATTTCCAACTGAGCATTGAGCAGATTCTCATTTCACAGGTATTACAATGCACAATCCACTTTATGGTGTTCATATGTATTACTCTATCTTTTGAAGATTTTAAGTGTAATATATATTTGTAAACAGGCAACAGGGGCTCATTGGTTGATCTTTCTTGATCAATAACAATAAGGGAGGATCTTTAACAGACATTGTTAGATGCTATGGATTCCCCAATAGACTATGTTAGAGAAAACCATTATTAAAAGAAATAATAGTTGTTTCAAAAGTTAATTTGAAAAGTCTGATGGGCAACTATACTCCATCATTACAAAAGTGTTAAGAAATAAAAGTTGCAATCCGTGGTAAATACATTGTGGAATGGAATGTGATGAGACTATACGATTTTAAAGTTCCTTATGGGGACCATTGTGTGTGTTAATTTGCAGCAAAGGGTTTGCTCATGTAGAAAATGGGAAGTTTCAGGCTTGCCATGTAAACATGCAGTAGCAGCCATACATAACATGGCTGAGAATGGGATGAATGTAGGTTTGCCAAAGGTTTGGGTACATCCCTCTTATAGGCTTGATACCTGGAAACAATAATACTCTTTTAAGGTCAACCCAATAAGTGGTAGAAATTTCTGGGAGCTTAAACAATGGCCAACAACCTTGCTACCACCTAAAATACCACCACAGATTGGAAGGCCACCAAAAAGAGAAAGAAAAGTGCTATTGAAATTGAAGAGATGGTCAGAGGTGGAAAGTTGTCTAAAAGAGGTCAAACTGTGACATGTTTCAATTGCAAGCAAAAAGGGCATAACAAGAGGGGTTGTAAAAATGTTGCTGCAACTACTCAAAGTCAACCACAAAGAAATAAAATGACAATGAAGAATGCAAACAGAATAGTTACCCCAACCAAGTAGTCTTTGTTTGATGTTTTCTTGGATGTAATTTGTTTCAGACTTGTTATTTACTTATCTGCACTACTTGTCTTTTGTATTTTGGTACTTAAAACTAGGTATTCTATTACTCTTATGGTATTGTTCATGCCAATTTTTAGTGTAACAAGATTATAACTTGTTTGATGTATGCTAATGCCATTTAAGAGTGTTTATTTTCTGTGTCTGTTAACTATACTTCTGCATATTTTTAGCACTTGTTTGGCATTTAATTTACTCTACTACATACGTGCATACATTCATGCATATACTAGTTGTTGCATTAGTTGGTTGGACTAGATGCATTCATGATTGATATACATGTTATGATATAAATGTATATTACTATAAGAGTCTTATATTAAATACTAATATAAGCTATTTTGGATTTTCAAATACAGTCATGTCAAATTCAGATGAATCAGGGGTCACATACACAGAGATATCCAGTACATTTGAGGACTTGCCGGATACATGATCACCAGGGGTTGTTGGAACTGAGCATGACGGACTGCCTTGGATGCCACCATTACCAGACTACATACCTGGCCTCGAGGAGCCACAGTCACCACCTCCACCAGGCTTTGTTCCAGAGCTTGTTTATCCAGAGTTTATGCCACCAGAGGACGAGATACTCCCAGCTAAGGAGCAGCCACTACCTGCTGTTGACTCAGCCACTGCCCAGTTACCAGATTATGTTCTGGAGTCCGATCCTGAGGCGGACCCATTGGAGGATGACGACGAGGACCCTGAGGAGGATCCTGTTGATTATCCTGCCGACGAAGGAGATGACGGCGATGACGAGGATGATCCATTTGAGGATGATGAGGATGATGATGTTGACATCGAGGCCGATGATGATGAGGAGGAGGAGGAGCACCTAGCTCCTGTCGACTCTATAGTTGTTGCTTTACCAGCTGCTGATCAGGCTCTATCTGCGGAGGAGACAGAGCCGTTCTAGACCGATGAGTCTGCGGCCACGCCACCACCACACCCTGCATATCGTGTGACAACTAGGATTTCTATTCCAGCTCTAGTACCTACACCAGCTTGGTCTGATTCAGAGGTTGCCAGACTTCTCGCTATAGCTACTCCACCATCATCACCACTCTCCCGTGGTCTTCACCACTGCCTCAGATTCCTTTTCCACCACTACCCCCGATACCATCTCCAACATTACCAGTATCATCACCAGTGCCTGTGCTATCTCCATCACCACTTGCTAGTCCTATTCGTCCATTGGGCTATCAAGCTGCGATGATCAGGTTGAGAGCTGAGGCTGCATCTACTTCACATTCACTACCATTACCACCACCCATCATACTCTCCCACACCAGACCAGATGCACCATTATCAAGGACACCACCTTCGAATTTACTCTCTACTAACCGTAGAGAGGTCAGACCCGATGTTACCTTACCACCTCGAAAGAGGTTAGGTATCGCTCTTGGTCCTAGATACAAGATCGGAGAGAGCTCGTCTGCTACTGTTGTTAGACCGGCTGGAGGTCTTAGGCAGACTATGGTTTTGTTGCTACTATGGATAGGGAGATCAGGCGTGATCTAGAGAGAGATGTTGGATATGGGATCACTGACTCTTGGGATGAGATAGTTGAGGCCATGCAGGGGACACCAGTTAGTACTAACACAGAGTTGGGTCAACATATGGCAAAGTTTGAGACTAGGGTTAGGCAAGACACATATGAGATTTATACGAGGTTGGATGATGAGCAGACTGGGCGACAGCTATTTGCTGGTCGGCTCAACATGTTGTTTAAGGATAGGCGTGCATATGCACGTACTGCTAGACTCATGGAGACTGAGACTAGGATGTCTAGAGAGGCTTGGGGACGATCTATGGATGCGAGTGACCTTACGCGTGCAGAGATTATGTCGTTACGTACTCAGGTGGTAGCACAGCAGGCAGTGATTACAGAGCTACAGGCAGCAGACCGTAGGAGACAGACGGTGATTACAGAGATGCTGGCGACAGATAACAGGAGGCAGAAGCAGCTCACTAAGGCACTAAAGCTAGTGAAGAGACTGTAGACTCAGATGGCAAAGTTACAGAAACAGCAGGGATCCGCTAAGGGTCCTGCACAGCCAGAGCTACCGAGAGCTAGTACACATCCTACATTCTGTTTATGGACTATTTTAATTTGTACAGCCTACCTAAGTATACGGGTTTTTCGATCCCCTAGTAAGGCTTTAGGTTGTAATATTCTTTTATCCTTTAACCTATTCGTTGTGATCATTGTATCTGAACCAATCATGTATGTTTTCCAATTATATATGGAATGGTGGTATTATGTCATGTCTATAATCAAATTTGTTGTGAATGAATGTTGATTTGGTTATATCCTTATTGATTACAATTCAGTTGTATATTTCACTGTGTGATGTGATCTCACTTTATTTAGCATGCATATGTCATGTCATGGTTATGATTTTATGAAATCTAACGGGTATTAAATTTTCTTGTGATTGAAGAAAATGGCACCAAAATGAACCAGGAGGTTAAACACAGCCCCCAAAACAACCAACACCACATCTGTCACTAATGCCCAGCTTCAGGCAATGATTGATCAAGGAGTTACTGCCGCTTTGGCAGCACGTGATGCTAATAGAAGTACGAATGGCGATGACAGCTATAACTCGGGAACAGGTGTTAGAAGGACAGAACGAGCTGCTCGTGAATGTACTTACACTGACTTTCTTAAATGTCAACCATTAAACTTCAAAGGCACAGAAGGAGTTGTCGGTCTATCTCAATGGTTTGAAAGGATGGAGTCTGTTTTCCACATCAGCAATTATACAGTTAAGAATCAAGTCAAGTTTGCTACTTGCACTCTCCATTAAGTTGCTTTAACATGGTGGAACACTTATGTCAAGACAGTTGGTCATGATGCCGCTTACGGTATGCCTTGGAAAACACTCATGAAAATGATGACTGACAAATACTGTCCTTAAAATGAGATCAAGAAACTGGAAATGAAGATTTGGGATCTGAAGGTGAAGGGTACCGACTTGACAAGTTATACTCAATGCTTTCAGGAATTGGCTTTGTTGTACGGGAAGATGTTTCTCGAAGAATCTGATAAAATTGAAAAATATGTCGGTGGCCTTCCCGACATGATTTATGGGAGTGTAGTGGCGTCTAAACCAAAGACAATGCACAATGCAGTTGAAATTGCAACCGAGCTAATGGATAAGAAAATCTGCACATTGGTTGAATGCCAGACAGAGAGTAAAAGGAAGTTTGAGGACACCTCAAGGAACACTCAGAACCAACAACAACAGAACAAGAGGCAGAACACTGGTCGAGCCTACACTGCAAGGACTGGTAAGAAGAAGCCATACGGGGGATCTAAACCCCTATACGCTAAATGCAATTATCACCATGACGGTACATGTGCTCAAAAATGCCACAAATGCAACAAAGTTGGCCATTTTGCCCGTGACTGTAGGAGTATGGTAAATGCCAACAATGCTAACAATCAGAGGGGCACTAGGTCGGGTCAGAGACCTACTTGTTTTGAGTGTGGAGCCTAAGGGCATTTCAAGAGGGAGTGTCCAAAGCTAAAGAACAACAACAATCGTGGTAACCAAGGTAGAAATGGCAATGCTCCAGCTAAGGTGTAAGTGGTAGGCCGTGCAGGGACTAACCCAGACTCAAACGTTGTGATGGGTACATTCCTTCTAAACAACCGCTATGCTTCTGTCTTATTTGATACTAGTGCTGATAGAAGCTTTGTGTCTACTGCATTTAGCTCCCAAATTGATATCACGCCATCTACCTTAGATCACTATTATGACGTTGAACTAGCCGACGGGAGAATAATTGGGGTGAACAATATCCTTAGGGGTTGTACATTAAATTTCCTGAACCACCCATTCAACATAGACTTAATGCCCGTAGAACTTGGTAGTATTGACGCTATAATTGGTATGGATTGGTTGGCGAAGTACCAAGAGATCATTGTTTATGCGGAGAAGATTGTTCGCATCCCCTGGGGAAATGAAGCTCTAATTG
This sequence comes from Tanacetum coccineum, assembly GCA_026074375.1. Classification (NCBI taxonomy): domain Eukaryota; kingdom Viridiplantae; phylum Streptophyta; class Magnoliopsida; order Asterales; family Asteraceae; genus Tanacetum; species Tanacetum coccineum. The sequence goes on from BQNB010076440.1 coordinate 30,550, forward strand.
TTCGCGGTGACGGGAGTAACCGGGGAAACGAAACTCGTTTAAACATCATCTCGTGCACCAAAACTCAGAAATATTTGCTAAAAAGATGTCAAGTCTTTTTGGCACATGTTACCATGAAGAAGGCGGAAGGCAAGTAAAAGGAGAAGCGACTTGAGGATGTACCATTGTTCGAGATTTTCCTAAAGTATTTCCTGAAGACTTGCCGGGTCTTCCTCTGACTCGACAAGTGGAGTTTCTAATTGATTTGGTACCTCGTGCTGCACCTGTAGCACGTGCACCTTATCGATTGGCGCCTTCCGAAATGAAAGAGTTGTCGGAGCAACTGAAAGAGTAGTTGATCGTGCCGGATTCACACCGTAAATATATATAAAATATAATAAAATATAAAATATATATAGAAGTGTAAAAACCAACAATCAATGATACCGAGAAGTAGTATAGAGCTTTCCCGGGTCGTAAATCCCCAACGAGGCTGGAATGGTAAATCGATACGATCGAAGATTTGAGTTTGAAGGAAGGAATTGGTTTGGGAAGTTGAAAAAGTCAAATTAAATAATAACGGACTAAAACGTTTAAGAAAAACCTAAAAATTACGAAATTAAACTAGAAAA